>PVLD010014243.1:0-53081 GCA_004027595.1 Dinomys branickii
AGGATGAAAACAGCCAAGTTCATCAGGAAAGCCAGCATGACGAGCTCCTCCAAAAGGACCAACAGCTTCTTACAGCTTCTACCAGCTCCCAACAGCTTCTCTCAGCTCCCAACAGCCTTTCTTCTCCTTCTCCAGTTCTGCCTTTTATGCTGCTGGCAACAGTCCTCACGTGGGCCTCCCACACCCAGCACCAGGCTTACTCAGTTCAGCAGGCCGTTATAAGTTGACCACCAGTTATCAATCCATTACATTACCATTACACAAATAATACCAAAAAGGCCAGGCTCTGTACCCTGTAATCAAAGGAGACTCCATCGGGCTGGGAGTGCAGCTCAAGGAGCGCTTATCCAGCATCTGTGAGTCTCTGCTTTCCATCCCTTTGTGTAAGACACTGCAAAACAAATCAAAAACAAAAAACCTGCTTCCACTTTTTGGAGACAGAGTAGGGGCTGTGAATAATAGAAAGTCAGTATTATGTTGGCTGTGTCACATAACTTTCATGGAGTATTTCTGGGAGACTTAATGTTACATTTCCAAAAATTTTGTCACATCTAGATTAGAGGAAAAGCTCTTGAACTTTAAAATTACAGTGAGGCATTTCACAGAAAGTATCTGGCACCCCAATTTCTTCCTACCTGCTTCTGCATGGTAACAATGTGAGCCATGCCATCCCCATGTGCAGGGAGTACCAAGAGACAGGTTTCAAAAGTAACACTCTAATTGGCTGTCATGGCCAGGGTTACTTCTTTCCTGTGCCTGATCATCCCTTGCTTACTCCCACATAGCTTTATCATCCTAGAAGACTCCTTGGTAACCCTTCTCTGTGCAACTTGCCCTCTCAGGCACTTTTTATAAAACCTAATTTAGGATACCATACAGTTTGCTATTTGAGTGGATGGGAATTTGGGAGAGGGTCCAAATAGGCTAGGTGGGAGCCGTTATACAAGTGGCAGCTGAATCTTGCATGGAGTATGCAGAATTCATTTGGGCGCTGGGGTTTTCTAGAGGTCTGTAGAACTCAGCTTCCCAATGCACAGAAAAAATGTGAAGCTGCTTTGTGATTTCAGTCATAGTTTCTTACTGTTGATGAATTCAGTGACCAAGTCACCATTTCTACCTTCTATACAACACTGTTCCTCTTCAGAATGTGTTTTTTGGAGTCATAATGACAGGTTCCATGTATGGTAATGATATCTTGGTTGTGTTCTCAGCGTCTCATTCACTCCCACAAATGACCTCCCAGTGCACTCGAGTTTGTTTCTACCCCGTGGTGTTGGGTTGGGCCGTATGACTTGTGACTACCAGTGGAAGGTGAGCAGCTGTGATGCACGAAGAGATCATACATATGCTTGCAAAGTTGAGCTTGACCACTGCCCTCCTAAACTTGTCAGGATTAGAGTACACCTCAGGTAGCTAGTAGCCTTTCATCCTGGCTTCATGAAGGAAAGCCAGACCCAACCTGAAGCCTAGAGCCAGCCCTAGCTGACTATAGTCTGAAACAGCATCACTAACTGTGGTTGGAGGATGCTGGTCACTACCAGATGTGCAGGTATAACTTAACAATTTAGATTAGCATTTTTTAAAGTTTGTGAATATTTTTAATTTCCATTTTCTTTATTATATACTTTCATTTTGTTAAGTCAGACAAATATGAGTACAGACCAGAAAAGTATAATTTTAAGATTTCACTTTTTATGCATAAACTTAAATCTTTACCCACAATCTTGTTTTCTTCTTTAAGTATAAATTGTATTATTTTCCTTGGTAAACTATATCCAGAAATATAATTGTTTTCCTACTACATGAAAAAAGCAAAAGTCCTGTTTATAAATAACAGTGTCTAATATCAGAGTTAAGACACCACAGAATTGGATATCTCAAATCTGATGTATTTAAAGCATCCCTTTCTACATATACAAGCACGGTCCATAAACACTACAGACACACACACACACGCACACACACATGCACATGAACACACACACATACACACACACATTTGTAATCTAAAGCAGTAATTGATGGAAGATAAACACATTCCAGAGCATTATTTTTACCTTGTTTTATGTGAGAAACACAAATAATTTATACTTAAATTCTAGCAATTAAGAGAACTTTTGAAAAGCAACACTGGGATGTTTTCATCTGTGGCTCATTTTCATCTGAATAGCACTAATAATTTCAAACAATAAATATATTTTAGTAGATTAAATTGCCTGAGAACTGATTTAAGAAGTTCATAGTTTCAACTATCTTAGTGTCATTTTCCAGTGCAGGAACTCCACTCTACATTTCAGAACCAAAATCCTGTTCACGGCCATTTCTTATGTGCCTAGCTCTTCAGAAACCTGTCTCCTAAACTTGGACAATAACACTTGTTTGTGTTGCAAGGCAAAGGACTTCGCACCTCTCTCTGTGGGAGGCAAAGAGGGAAAATATTTCCTCTCCTCCTCCCAGGTGGGCGGGGCTAGGATGTGTGCCGTAGACTCAGCCAGTCAAAATTTTCTGCCTAAGCGTGGAATCCTGACTGTGTGATGCAGAAACAGAGGGGACTGGAGCACAGAGGCAAGGGGAGGTGACCTGTAGCCTCATGCAAGTGGCTCTATGCAGGCACTGTAACAGTCTTACCTTTGTGTCTTACCCAGGCCCTCTTCACTCCTGCACATTTCTCAGGTCTTAATTCCAGAAAATGCTGATTTTCTTCCAATATATTGTGATACGGTCCCTTTCTTTCAAAATTGGTGTCAGACTTCTGTTGCTTTCAATTAGAAATTCTGGAAGATACATGAAAATATGTTTTATTTGATAAATTTTAAAGCACTTTGGTAACTGGAGGTGGTATTTTTCTTATTGAGTTGTGATCTAAGAAACACATTAGAAATATTTTTGATGTTTCTAAGATAAGACATATTTGTAAATTATTGGTTACATTTTAATATCTTCTGGTAAGGAACACTAATAGGAATTAAATACTAAATAGGAACAAAAACTAGTAAAGGAATACTAGTTCTTATTTTATCTTTTTTAAAAATTTTATTTTATGGAAAAAAGGTAAAAAAAATTTTATAACAAAATAATAGGAGAATAACAATAGTTAATACATTACATGTTGGTTAGTTAATATATTAGTTAATACAATAGTTAATACATCACATCTTTAAAGTTGTTGTTCAGGATAAAAGATATGGCCACAAAAATTTCTCCAATCAATATTATCACAAACCTTGCCTTTTAATGAAGTAAGGGACACTAATAGTATAACTGACTTGCATTTTTTCCCTTTTCCCTACTGTCCTTCCCCCTTCCATCCATTCTAGCTCCTTTTTCATTTTGAAAAATTTCTTCCCATTTCACAATATCTATTGTACATTTTGGGTCTTATTTATTCTTTCAGTTTTTCATACCAGGGAGACAATACAATGTTCACACATGTAAGTCTGATTTATTTCACGTATGAGTGTGGTCTCAGTTTGCATCCATTTACCTATAAAAGACTCAAGTGCATGCTTCTTTATGGCTGAATAGTACTCCATTTTGTATAAAAATACCACATCTTTTTTATCCATTCTTTGGTTGATGGGCATTTGGATTGTTTCCAAGATTTAGGCACTACAAATTGTGTTGCTATAAACATGGGTGCACATGTACTGCTGTAGTATGTTGTTTTATTTATTTTTATTTATTTATTTTTTGGCAGTACCAGGGATCAAAATCAGGACCTTGCGCTTGCCAGGCAAGCACTTATTCCACTGAGCTATATCCACAGCCCCCAGTATGTTGTTTTTAATTCTTCTGGGAAGATACCAAGAAGGGGAGTGCCTGGGTAGAGTGGAACCTAGATTTTGAGGAATCTCCACACTAATTTCCACAGTGGTTGCACCAGTCTACACTCCCGCCAGCAATAGAGATGGGTTCCTTTTTCACTGCAACCCCTCCAGCATGTGTTACTGGTTGATTTCTTCATGACTCTCATTCTTTCTGGAGTGAGACAGAATCTCAGTGTTGTTCTAATTTGCATCTCTCAAATGATCAGTGAAGTTGGACATTTTTTTATGTATTTATTTGCTGTTTGTATTTTTTCATTCATCTTTACTTTTGAGCTCCCTATATTTACATTTTAGTTACACACCCTCTTCTACCTCAATATACACAGCAGTGAACAGATGATCATTGTAGATTCTTTTCAGTCTTTGTCTTTTAAAACAATTTTTGTATGCCTCTTGCCAACTCTTCTTTTTTCTTTCAAATACTTCTTTCTTCTGATTGACCCTCAGAGGCTGAATTGCTCAGAGTTCTTTTGTTTTCAATAATTGTGGTCTCTATGGGCATCTTATCAGCCTCCGTGGTTTCTGTCAGCATCTACTGTTGGTGGAAACTGTACAGTGCTGTACACTCCAAAAGGGAAGGAATTTCTTTTTTCATATCTACCACTGCATTGTTAGCATTTTATACTAACACAGTAACTAACACACAGTAGACACCGAAAAACTCTCTGTTCAAGTAAAAAGGATGAAGATGTGATGTGTATATGTAGCAATTTCCCACAATGAGTGCATTCATCATACATTGCAAACATATACTAATAAAATTTAAATCTCTATTGAATTTGTTTTCCTTCATATATTTAAATATATCAAGTCTCTATTTTCAGCACTGATTGTTTCTGAATTTTCTGACAATTATATTCATAGCATGTCTTTACGGGGATGTCTCATAGATTGCAAACTCTACATTTTAAAAAAGATGAAATGCTCATGCTTCCTCTGGGAAATACATGATTTTTTCTTTTTTGTCCCTGACACAGTGAACCGTGTAGTCATCTGGTTTTCTGAGGAAGATTTCTGAGAATCACCCTCTTTTCATTATTTCTTTCCTCAAATCATTCTTCATGTCCTCTCTCCAGTTCTGTTTCCCCTCCCTGGCATCGCACCTGGACCAAGTGTTCTTTTGGATAGGTTCAAAGCTTCCTGCCCGATGGGCTTTCCTTTGTACCAGCTCTCCTCCACCTGCTGCTGCTGTCCCTCTCCCCCAGCCTTTCTCTTAATCCTACTACCTTCCACTTGCCCTTCAAAACTTATATCAGTCACTGGGAACTAATTGCTGGTGTGTACCTTTGGGTTTGTGCCTCTCTTTAGTGGATGCTGTCCAGGTTTCCTAGCATTCACCATTCCTGTGCACCCTGGCCATTGCCTTCCACCTACTAGTACTTGTCCTTCTCTGGACATGCCTATATGGGCACTTCAGTCTGCCTGGCCAAGTCAGCTAATCTGTCAGTATCAATCCTCAAACCACATCGAATGGCCACTGGTACATAAGTGAACTAGCTTCCTTAACTTGTTTGGGAGAATTCTGAGGCATGTCCTACATAGTTTCCCATAGGTCTCCAGCAATTTAAACCCCAGTTACACATGGTGGTTATCTGTGCTACTGGCTACCTTACTTTCTCCATTTCCCTTCACACTCCTCTACTAGTGTTTCCAGAGAACACCACCAAACTAAACTACATGTGCTCATACACTGTCCACCACCTATACGTGGACTCATTCTGGCCAGATTAAGACCATATACAACACCCTCAGAAATACCCTACCTGGGTGCCGAGGGAGTCGCTGTATTTGCCCAGCAATAATTTTTTGACATTGGTAAGGGCTGCTTCCAGGGACATTAACTTTCTGGTATTTCTAGCTAGCCCTGCATGAGAACATCTTGCTCCCTCAGCCAGAAAAAAGCCCTGAGGCAGAGATTTACAGGTGTTCCCAGTAGGCAAGCTTCAATAGGCAAAGGGGAAGGTCAAGGGTGGGACATGAACAACATCTGCGCTACAAATTTAAATTTTATAAAAAATTTTGTTACACTGCAGCAACACCCAAGGTTTTCTCTTTTATTTCTAGGTTTGGAATCTATGAAATAGGAAACAAGACTGTTGGCTATCATGAGAGTGTTCAGCTCTGGAAAGTCTGAGCTGGTTGTTATTATCCAGACATGCTCTGGGATTCATATAGTATAGTCAAAATTATACCTATCCATTTGAATACCATTTCCTATGACTTACCTTGGATTCCCAGGAATTGGTCCACATTGGAACTATGTTCTGATCAAATGTTTTTTGGTATCTTTACTATCATCACAGAGTCATCCAACTGAAAGTCCCCAGAAAAAAAATACAGATGCCCCAGACTATAAGTTATTTCATCAGTGAAAGCCTAGATTTATTACAAATTCACATCTCTCTTCCATTCAGTTTCCACTTTCTTTTTTATACATTTTTATTTTAAAGAGAAGAAAACAAAAACAAAACAATAATGAAGACAAAAACAAAACAACATAAAAACAATAAAAACCATACAGAATTTCAAAACAAGATGACAGGAAATTAAAAATGGTTGTTATATTACATATTGTTATCTTCAATGGAGTTTTTTGTTTGTTTGTTTTTGTTTTTTTGCAGTACTGGGGATCGAACTCAGGACCCTGCGCTTGCTAGGCAAGCGCTTATTCCACTGAGCTATATCCCCAGCCCTTCAACGGAGTTTTTCATATTACCAGATATAACAATGCAAGATTGATCAAACAATTAAACATTAACTGTTCCTTTTAGTAAACCAATAGAAAATTAGTAGCACAATAATCTTAGCTATATTGTGTGTGTGTGTGTGTGTGTGTGTGTATTTCCTTTCCTTCTTTTCTCCTTTCACCCATCCCTGTTCTTTCCTTTAAAAAAAGATAAACATAACAATGAAACCTAGTTTCAAAACAGGTTATTAGGACAGTTCCACCAGTTGACACGTTGTGTATTGTCATCCTCTTAGTAGTCGGTCAGAGTAGGAGATACATGCACGCTCCCTTGTCTGTACAATATTAGCAGAAGACTTAATGAACTAAGACACTAGCTGTATAACAATCTTAGCTATGTTGTGTCTACATTCTTTATTTTGTACGGTGGAACCTTTGAAACTGTGTGTTTGAGGGTTCTATTATTTCCTTCCTATTTATTATATATACTCAAAGTGTACAACTTGATGATTGGGGATACATATACTTTGTGAATTAGTTACTACAGTCTAGTTACTTATCATCTCCATGCCCCAAAAGTTACCTCCATATGTGTGTATGTGTTTAGGAAACATATCGTTGGTATCCTTCTAGCAAATTTTCAGCGGGGAGTACCGTGTTATTACCTATCATCACCATACATCATCCCTCCAGAATTTATTCACCTGGCACACTGAGACTTTGTATCTCTTGACAATATTTCTTCATTCCCCACCACCCCTAACCCCTGGAAAGCAGCATTCTGTTCTCTACTTCTATGAGTTTGGCTATTTTAAATTCCAGATATAAGTAAGAGCAAAGTGTCTTTCTGTTTCTGGCTCATTTCTCTTTGCCTAAAATGTCCAAAGCACTGTGGAGATTTTTCAAAACAATGAAAATAGAGCTACTATATTATACAGCAATCTCACTTCTGGGTATCTATCCAAAGGAATTGAAATCAAAATCTCAAAGGGATACCTGCCCAGTCCCAAGTTCATCGCAGTCTCATTCACAATAGCCAAAATGTCCAAAGTTGAATGAATGGATCAAGAAGACATGCTATGTACATGCAGTGGAGTATTAATTAGGTTGAAAAGGAAGGAAATTGATTGCACTTCTCAGATGGAAACTATTTGGGTTATAAATGTGTCCTTGTAAGCCAGTGTTCTTTGTAGATGTTTGTAATTTAGGAGACAAAATATGAGCCAGCTGAATTTGTTGTCCCCCCCCCCAAGCAAACCCACTCACTTCCCATTCCCACCCTTGTGAAAGGAGAAGCAGGTGTACTGATTACTGAAGCCAGGTACTTCAATGGCATTTTCAGGCTTTAGCTGCCAAAATTTCACCCCAATTCCAATCAGTAATTAGGTGATATGTTTTCCATTTCTTAAACATCTCTCCAGTTTCCTACCATCCAGTATTCTACATTAGACCACACGAGGATTTATGACAACCTTAAGACTGGATTTTTCTCCTCTGATTTAACTCATCAACCGTATACTATTTATTTGAGTGACTTTTAAAAATGAAAATATAGTATCTACTTCTCTGATAACATGCTTTGGTGTCTTTGTTTCTCTTACAATCAAGCTGAAGCTCCATGACCTTGTTTATGAGACCCTCTGCGATGTAAACCCACCTCTTGCCTTCTTCAGTGCCAACCCTGACTCTATCCTGTCCTCAAATCCTATCCAAGACAAAATAGGTTCTTTCAGCTTTTCAATGAATTTTGTGATCTCTCATTTAAAAGTCTTTACTCACACTCTCCCTTCTGCTTGGAACATTATTGCATAGTCTTGATTGCTTGTGTTTCTTGAGAGCCAAGTTCAAGCCCTGACCTGCTGTCAGCTTTTGATTAAAAATGTTGCTTTTGGCTTTGCTCTTTATATTAACAATGATAAACTCCATAATTCCTTACAGCTTACAGAATGATATTTGCTTCCCCCATGGGGTTTCAAAGTAATTTTTAATGTGGTGTATTTGACAAGGAAAAAAAAGGATAGATTAAATACTCTACCATCAGCACTACAAGAAAAGGTGCTGAAAGAGATGATAATCAGCTGTATTAATTGGCAATAAACTTTATGTCCATTTCTCAGGGCTAGAGATAGAAGAAAACTCAGTTAACAAGGATTTTTGTAGCTTTCCCATATTTTAAAATCTATTAACATTTTGACTTTGAATGTTTCTCTTTTCTCATCATATCTATGTTGCCAGGAACAGACAGACCATTTTGTCTAATTTTAACAGTACTTGGAGTTTATGATGAATGCACAGAAAAATCACTGGTTTGGAAATGGCTGCTTAAAATGCAGTGACAAAAACAAATGAAAGTGAAATTAATCATAAATATTTCTGAGTAAACATTGTTCTTAAATCCCCATGTTATGCCTGTGAAAGACACAGATAAGATCATAATTTATGTGGAAGGGAAGAGGGTGACCAGTAATCTTGGTTTGCCTGAGACAGAAGATGGAGAAGGTGGCCTGAGGCATAGTGTTTTCAGAGAGAAAACCAGAAAGTTCCAGGAAAACCAGGAAGAGTTTCACTCTAGCTATGTGCAAAAATAAGTTTAATATCATGAGTCATTTTATGGAAAGCACTGCACATTTGTATTAATCAAAAATGATTTATTTAGTATTTGGGTGAGGTAGGCAAAGAAGATATCAAAACATTCACAAGCCAAAAAAAAAAAAAAAGGCATGATCAAAGACAATGTACTATGAAACATTAAATAGTACCATATGAAGCAATTACCTGGGCTCAAACATAAGTGTGTCAGGAGACCAAAAAGAGGCCGAATTTGAACATCCTTTAAATTCCAAACCTGAGGAAGAGAGCAGACTTTGTTCTCTAAGGCTGTGGGTGTTAATTTTGGTAAACACAGACAACTTTGACCAAAATTACAGTATTATATTTACACATATGGGTTTGATTTATTTCGCTTAGGTGTATGGTCTTGAGTTGCATCTGTTTATCTATAAGTCTTCAGTTTATCCTTCTTTATGGCTGAGTAGCACTCCATTGTATTGAAAGACCACATCTTTTTAATCCATTCCTTGGTTGATGGGCATTGGGGTTGTTTCCAAGATTTAGCTATTACAAATTGTGGTGCTATAGGGCTGGGGATTTAGCTCAGTGGCATAAGTGCCTACCTGGCAAGCACTAGATCCTGAGTTTGATCTCTGGTGCTGCCAGAAAAAAAAAAGGTAAGTATGATGCTTCCCTGAACAGAAGCTGAGACATTTACAGATTGTGCTGCTATAAACATGGGTTCACATATATTGCTGTGGTATGATGTTTGCAGTTCCTCTGGGAAGATACATAAAAGGGCAATAGCTGGGATGAATGAGTCCTCTAATCTTAGTTTTTAAAGGAATCTATATGTAAGCATCATATTGTGTCACTAGTGTGAGAAACTGAACTAGTAAATAAGATCCAAAATGTACAATAGATACTGTGAATTGGAAAGAAACTGTTCAAAAGAAAAGACAAATTGTAATAGGGGAAGGGGAAAGGAAAAATTGGAAAAAGAAAAAAATATATTTATAAACAAGATAGCTAAGATAATTATACAGCTAGTTTCTCTTAGTTCACTGAAAATAAAGCTTTGTGCTAATATTGTTTGGACAAGATATCATGCCTGTATCTTGTACCCTGAATAACTACTACCAAGGCAGCAATACACAATATATTAATTATTGTAATTCTCTTACTAACCTGTTTTGAAACTGTTTTATTGCTATTTTTACTTTTATCTTTTTAAAATAAAAACTACACCAATATTATAAAGGTGATGTTTTGGAGGAGTACTATAAGCTCTGTTTTGATCTTTCATTTTTAGGAGAATGTAGAAATCTGCAGAAAATTACATTAATCAAGAAGACAACATCACTTTAGGTTTTGTTTTTGCTTTGTAAACCAAATAAAAACTGTTCAGAAACTTGTGCTTCTTAAACAATCAGCAATATGACCAGCTATAGTGAAAACTACAGATCACTCTTATTTTATGTAAAAGCACTTTTTTAAAATGCATATTTACATGTACAAAATTAGAATGTTATTTCTTTCACACAAAGGGTATTTTTCTTTTCTAAATTAAGTAGTATTTTAGAAGTTTAAAATATTTGAAATGTTATTTAATGTATTAGCATTGATTTTACTTAGATTTCATTTCTCAGGTAAGCTGAAATCTGCAGAATCGAAAGTGGGTAGAGTGATAAAATTTGGAAGAATTGAAACTAGGTAGGAGAAATACAAATGGTATTTGAATTATGAAGGTTCAGCTTAGGATTTTTCGACTTTATCTTGGGGTGAAAGTAACATGCGTTCAGCAGGAACTTTACTTCAAGTTTTGATAGTTTACCTTTTCCTGTACTTTCAGTACTGCCCTGTCATGCTCCCTAATGATGCTGGGCGTTGACAGCAAATGAGCCACATCTCCCATCAGCCTCAGAATATTTTATTTTATTTTATAGATAAAAGAACCAAAACGTATTAACAAACACAGAGACCTAAACAAAACAACATAAAACAATAAAAGCAATACAGAATTTCAGACAAGGTGATAGGAAATTAACAATGGCTGTTGTATTACATATTAGTATCTCCAAATTGGTTACTCAGATAAACAAATACAGGCATGTAAGATTGATCAATTAAACATTAACTGTTCTTTCCATAATGCAATAGAAATTAGTAGTACAATTATCTTAGCTAACTTGTATATATATAGTCATATTTTTCCCTTCTTTATTTCTTTTCTCTTTTCCCTGATCCCAGTTGTTCTTTCCTTTTTAGCAGTTTTTCTCTCTTTCACAGTATCTATTGTACCTTTTAGATTTTATTTGCTTTTTCAGGTTCTTACATTAGCAAGACAATATGATATTTATGCATGTGACTCTGATTTATTTCACTTATGAGTATGGTCTCTAGATACATCCCTTTGCCTATAAAAGCCTTGAGTTTATCTTTCTTTATAGCTGAGTAATACTCCATTATATAAAAATACCACATCTTTTATCCATTCCTCAGTTGATGGGCATTTGGGTTGTTTCCACAATTTAGCTATTACAAATTTGCATTACTATAAATATGGGTGCATATACCTCACTGTGGTGTGATGTTTTTAGTTCTTCTGGGAAAAATATACAAAAGGGAAATAGGTGAGTTGAAAGGGACTTCTAGCACTACTTTACTTAAGAATCTCCAGACTGATTTCCACAGTGGTTGCACCACTCTACCCTCCCACCAACAGTGTAAAAGGGTTCCTTTTTCCTCACAGCCCCTCCAGCATTTGTTACTGCTTGATTTCTTGATGATAGCCATTCTTTGTGGGGCGAGATGGAATCTCAGTGCTATCTTAATTTGCATTTCTCAAATGACTAATGATGTTGAACATGTTTTCATGTATTTATTTGCCATTTGTATTTCTTCATCTGAGAAGTGTGTATTCATTGAAGATGCCCATTTTTGTATTGGGTCTTTGAATTTTGGAGGCCTGTGTTTTTAAAATTCTTTATATGTTTTAGATAAAAGTCCCTTGACGGACAGTTCAGCCTCAGAATCTTGAGGGAAAACAATCAACACTACAGTGTGCTGTGTAGCTAAGCTGTGTAGTACAGTAGATTAACTATATTAAATGTACCTTCAATGTAGGATATTTTCAAAATGTAGTGGGCTGATTGGGGCATAACCCCATTGTCAATCAAGGAGCATCTGGATATGCAAAGGCCTTCAGGCAGAGTGAACATGGAAAATTCCAGAAAGTAGAGGAAGTTCGAAGTAACCAGAGTGTAGGTAGAATAAGGCTGATAGAAATGAAGCATAAGTGGGAAAGGGGGCTAGGTGATTGTACTAGTTGGGTTTTTATGTCTGTAATGTATTAACAGAGGCAGCAAACTTTATAAAGAAGAGAGATTTAGTTAGTGTTATGGTTTGTGTCTGGATGTTCCTCTCCCCAAAACCTCAAGTGCTTATAGGGGTGTGTCCTTTTTGGAGGTAGCTGAATCTAGAGCTTGTAATTGGTTCATTGCCTAGTGCTGGGATTCTGGGTGTGAGTGCTGTACCCACACAGGGGCAGGTAAACTGCATGCAGTATAAGGGAGGGGAAGAGGCTTGCTCACCCCTTTTGCCTCTTTTTATCTTGATGCTTCCGCTGTCTTGTGCTACCTTGAACTGTTGTCCCTCTGCCATGTGCCACTCTGCCTTGGAGCCAGCTGATTATGGACTGCAGTCTCCACAAACTGTGAGATAAATAAACCTTTCCTCACTTAATTTTGGGTGTCAGGTATTTTGTCTCAGTAATGAGAGAAAATAACTAAGACAGTGTACAGTTTTAGAGGATCAAGGCCATGGTGTCTGTATCAGCTGAGTTCTAAAGAAGACCCTGTCTGCTACATCATATTATGGCACTTAGAAATGGTCAAGCAGTGCAGGAGTATATCATTACATAGGAAGCCAGAGAGTTGCATGGGGCCAGGTTGAATGTTTTATAACAACCCTCTTGTGGGAACTACCAAGAGTCTCCTGAGAGCTACCTTAATTCCTTGCAAGGCCGGGTCCCCTGTGACACAACCACCTTCCGTCAGATCCTACCTCTAAAAGATTCCATTATCTCCCACAGAGCCCCCCTAGGACCAAGTGCTCAACACATGAACTTTTGGAGAACAAACCAAATCCAGACAAGGGTAGGCACCATGAAGGGCATGTCAAACTAGTTAAGCACTTCCAACTTCCTTACTGTTTTGCAGGGGACTCCAATAAGTTTTAAAAAGGGGGAATGGCTTCTACATGCCGAGGACAGAGCCAGATATATCAACATGAGATCTGTGCATTTGCACAAGGTCTAGTATTTTGAAGCCCCATACTTGATTTGATGCTCCATTTTCTTTGCCTTGGAATTCATAATTTTTGATGAAGGGACTTAACATTTTCATTTTATAATAGTATTCCCAGTTACCTAGCTGGTCCTGGCCAAGACTCCAGGTAAATGGGGGATACTGAATTAATGGCTACTGAGATCAGTATTATTTTCTGATGATTTAAAAATTTAAAATTTATTTATTTATGTATTTCAGCAGCTTTAGGTTCATCACAAAATTGCGATGAAGGTGGAGATAGTTCCCTTGTGCACTCTGGTCCCACAACTTCTAGCCTCTTCACTATCAGTATCCCCAGCCAAAGTGATTCAAATGTTACAGTTGAGGAATCTGATGTTGACAAAACTTCATTACTCAAAATCTGTAGTTTAAATTAAGGTTTACACTTGGTGTTGTGTATTATAGTGGTTTGGAAAAATGTGTAAAAGGTCATGTATCCACCTTGTGTCCTACAGAATTGTTCCACTGCCCTAAAATTCTTCTGTGTTCCACCAACTTAACCTCCTATTCCCCCAAACACCAGGAGCCACTGACCTTTTACTGTCTTATGGTTTTGTCCCTTCCAGAATGCCATATAGCCAGAATTACAGGATGCACAGTCTTTTAAGATTGGTTTCTTTCTGCTTCCACCCCTATCACTTCCTTTGAATAATTTTGCAGACCCCTTCTGAAAGCCAAAGTTCACATTTCTACTCTTCCTGGAACAATCATGAAAACAGGAGGTTTTGCAGGGGCAATCAGCTTTAGAAGGATAGAGGACAAATAAACACATCACTGGTTGTTGTGTTTCTCAGAAATAATGTCAAGAAATCACAGACTGATGTGGGAATTTCATTTTGACATTTTCTTTAGGTTTTTGTTTTGTTTTGTTTTCAGGTTAGTTTAAGGTATCTACAGATTTGGCAGATCTTCTCAATTGGTCATTGCAAACCCTAAAGAAATAAACTTTTGAGAAAACAACTAGCCAATGAGGTGTATTCAGCATCCCTCCTTCTATCCCAGGCTGTAACATTATTTTGTACATGCAAGTTTTGTACTTATTAGCATCACTTCTGGACTCTTTAAAGAATGAAAGGTGCAAATATGCTGAAAGAGAATGCTGGACAGCAGTAAGGGTTATTTGCTCTTGGCCAGAAATTCACTAGTAGCTCTTTAAACCATGCTTTTCCCACTTTGAAGCCTTCGCCTCTAACAGAGGTAATCAATCCTCAACCATTTTTATCACCCTAAGAAGACCTGTTACAGTTGACACATTGTGTGAACTTGAGAAGTCTAGAGGCTTAGCTAAATGACTCAGTAGTTCTACATCCTGGGGTGAAAAGGACACACCCTTAGCTCTCTGGGATGTTCACTGTGTCAACTTGAGAAGTTCAGCAGGTGAACTGTGTGACTCAGCAGGAAGTCAGGGTCCTTATTTTGTATTTATTCAGAGCCTGTGCAAGAGGAGGGAATGGAGATGGTGTGGGTGTGGGTGGATAGCTGATATACAATACAAGGAGGAAAAAGAGGCTTGCTCCTTCTTTTTTTGCTGTTGCTGCTTTTGCTCATTTCTGCTGCTATGAACTGTTGCCCTCTGCAATGTGCCACTCTGCCTTGGAGCCAGCCAATTATGGACTGAAACCTCTACAAACTATGAGCTAAATTAACCTTTCCTTCCTTAGTTCTGGGCATCAGGTATTTTGTCTCAGCAAAGAGAGAAAAGTAACAAGGACAAGACACAACATGCTCATTTAAATGACATTATTCCTCATTTTTCTTTTTATTCGTACATGTTGGCAATATGTGTACTATTTACACTCATCATGGTGAGTTGGTACACGTACATAACACAGCTTTGTTGTTTTCACATTCCTTTCCCTTCCTTCTGCCATCTCTTGACCTCCTTCCCATTTGGAAAAGATCCCTCTCCCTGTTTCCTATTAATCTACATTTATTTCTTACCACAGTCTATTGTAACCACTAACCTACTTTCTACCTCTGTGGACTCGCCCACTATAGACATTTCATATGAGTGATATCATAAAATAGGTGGTCTCTTGTGTCTTCCTTTATATAATGTTTTCAAGGTTCATCCACCTTGCAGTACATGTCAGTTCTTCATTGTTTTATGGGTGAATAATATTGTATAGATTTACCACCTTTCATTTATCCATTCATCTACTACTGGACATATTGGTTGTTTCTGTGTTTTAGCTATGAGGAATAATGCCATTAATATTCATGTACAATTCTTTATTTGGTTGTTTGTTTTAAGTGTTCTTGGGTATACACCTTCAAATGAAATTGCTGGATGATAGGTGAACTCTAAATTTTTGTGTAACTATTTTGTAAAATCCGTTTTTGTAGTCTATTTTTTGTTTCTGTAACAAAATACCCAAGACACAGATTTATAAAGAAAAGAAATTTAATTATGTTTCTGGAGGTTGGGAAGGCCAAGTTTGAGCAGCTGTATCTGTTGACAGCCCTGTGCTCCTTCTACTCATGGTGGAAAGAGGAAGGGTAAGTTGGTACATGTGGAAGAGAGAAAGCACAAAGGATATAACCTCACTTTGTAACAATTCATCCTTGTACTAACTAATCCAGTCCCGTGAGACTGGAGGCTCACTCACTTGTAAAAGGCATTAATGTATTCACGAGGGTTCTGCCTCCATGACTCCAAAACCTCCTAAGAGGCTCCATCCTACCAGCCCAAACAGTCTCATTAAGGACCAAACTTCAACATACATTTGTGGGGACAAACCATAACAAACATTTTATAGGCACTGATTGTATGAGGCTTCCAGTTTCTCCACACCCATGCCGAAGCCTATTATCAGTCTTTTATTATAGCCACCCAGGGGTGAAGGGTCTTCCCCTGATGGCTAAGAATGTTGCCCATTATTTCAAAAGCTGCTATGAATTTTAGTACCATTGACATATTACCCATGATTTTGTATTTTTCTTTTAATTACTAATAAGACAAAAACATCCTCCTGTGTCACAGAACTACTTGTAGAGATGTTAAAGTATGGTACAGCATTTCAGCATATGCATTTGCCACCTTTTATATAGCAACTTCTTAGCATTTATTTTCAAATGCTTCCTCAAACTTTAAATCAAATGATTCTAATTTTGTTATTTGTGCTGTTATTTATTTCATTTGCTTAATCATTCAACAATTTTAACAAGTGTTTATTATACCAGGCATTTTATTTTTTACTAGAATTACATGGTTTTATTTTCTAAACGGAAATTCAGGACACGGTTTCTTAATTACATATGTATTTATGTTGATGACAGGACAGAGTTTTGGAAATCAAGAAATAATGTAGATCATACAAAAGGGATTGTTTGCAAAGAATTCTAATATAACACTTGACCATTGGGAAAAATCTATCTTTGTAGAGTTATAAAGTAGGTCTTTCTCCAACCTGAAGGGCTATGAAAAGCCACCATATTATAAAAGTATATTTTTAAAAGATCAGAATCCCATTCAGGGCCATAGAAATGTCAGAACAGACAGCCAGTACAGTCTGTATCTTCTCTTATTCTTTCTCTTTACACTGCCCTTCGCAATTCTCCTCTCTCAACTCTGCTGTTTCTTTGACTATATGGCTGGTATTTAAAGGCATAGCCTTGACTTTTGTTTCTTCTCAATAGCAGCCTAATTACATTTTAGGTTCTAATGAGTGTGCTTGAATGTGTCTCATTGCTGAGTATCAGGGTTCACATAAGCTAGCGATAAGGTAACAGTTCACAGAGATGAAGGGGGACTTGGGAAGTGTCGGCAAAAGTTTTTGCAATGAGGTCAGTTTTCTTCTGCAAGTCTCTTAAGGAGACATCACCACATGAGTGAGCTGGTCTGGATTTTGTCACTCGCTTGTATCAGCTTTTCCTTCCCAACTGGCCTATCGGGTTCCCCATTAGATAATTTTGTTTGGACTCAGCATTTCAGCAGATAACAACCAAACACCTTCTTGCCTTCACTCAGAAGAGCTCTCTTGTTTTTATAGAAAATAAGAGGAGCAGGCTAGCGTGTTTCTCAAGGGCACACTTTCCAGGTTTATTTTATCAGGCTTCTTAATAGTTTACTCACAAAACTTCTACAAGCAGTCTTCTGCGTGATATCTGCATATGAGAAACTGCACAAATGGTTATACACTTGATTTCTAAAAGTTCTTTCTTATTTAAAAGTGTAGTAGAACAAGCCCACTCAAAGAACAGTATAGCAGATGCATGTATCTCATTATACCACATACAGAAAAAAAAACAGTAGAATTACAGACAAACCATAGAATACACAATTATTTTTAATAGCAGCTTTTTGAGAGATAATTTGCAGATCATAAAATTCAGTCTTTCAAAATGTACAGTCCAAGGGTTTTAGTACATTTATGGGTTTGTACAATTAACATCGCGATCTACTGTTGGAATATTTTTCTCATCCCCAGAAGTAACCCTGTGTTCTTCAGCAGCCACTACTCATTCTTCCCATCCTCCCAGCCCCAGGAAACCATTGCATTCTTTCTTTATTAATTTGTGTATTCTGCACTTTCATATGAATGCAGTCATACAACATATGGCATTTTATGACTGGTTTCTTTCATTAAGCATGTTTTCAAGATTCCTCCATGTGTTATCTTTTTGTTTTTTGAGACAGGGTCTCACTATGCAGTCCAGGCTGGCCTTGAACTCTCAGTGATCCTGCTGCCTTAGCCTCCTGGAGAGTGTTGGGACTATAGGCATGTACCACCACACCCAGCTAATCTATGTTTTACCATGTTACCAATACTTCAATTCCTTTCATTGCTAAAAAGTCTATATTATATGTATAAAGAGTATCTTGTTTATTCATCTTTTGTTGTGTGTTTGGGCTGTCTCCATTTAATTAGCTATTATGAATAATGCTGCTATAACATCTGTGAATAAGTTTTGATGTGGAAATATGTTTTCACAGGAATAGAATTTCTGGGTAATATGCTAACTCTGTTTCTAAACTTTTGAGGAGCTGGCAAACCATTTTGCAAAATTGCTACACTCTTTTAAAATGATAATAATCATGGGAAATGATTATCATCCACATTTGCATACTGGAAAGTGATAGTGCAGACAATTTTTTAAAATTCCCTAAACTAATAAATGAAATCCAAATTTTTCATTTCATAAGTGAAGCCCTCTTAGCTCCCTTTAAGAATCTCCCGTGAAAGAGAGGGAAGCCAAGAGCTTGGAACCTCCGTAAGACCTGAGACTACTTCAAACACCAAGCATCTCAACGGCAATCCATAGGTTGCAAAGCACCTCTGTAAAAATCACACACCTGTTTTTTTTTTTTTTTCTGGTACCTGGGATCGAACTCAGGACCTTGCACTTGCCAGGCAAGTGCTTATGCCACTGAGCTATACCCCCAGCCCCCCACACCTGTTTTTAACAATAGAGAAAATGTTAATTCTGATCACAATACTGTACATATTTGTGTGTGTGTATGAGTTTCCCAAGATGAATGTAACTTGTTTTCTTTTGGTCTGTTCTGTTTTGTTTTGTTTGACACAGGGTCTTGCTATGTAGTTTAGGCTGGCCTTGAATTTACTATGTAGTCCAAGTTTGTCTCAAACTTGCAGTGATTTTTCTGCCTCAGTCTCCTGAATGCTGGAATTATAGGCATTCTCCTCCAAACCTGGCTGAATGTAATTGTTATGTATTGTAAACATACAAATTAAATAAAACAAGATAAAAAAGACAAAAGGGATCTCAAACAAATCATATTATGTCACACAGGCATTATGCTAAGTGAAAAAAGGCCAATCTCAAAAGATTATGCACACTATGATTCCATTTATATGGCATTCTGTGAAATGCAAAACTATAGCAACGGAAAACACATTGCAGTATCGAGGGCCAAGAATCTGGGTTTAGGAGATGGTATGTCGGCTATAAAGAGGAAGCAAAGCGAATTTAGGGAGGGTAGAAATTACTCTATATCCCACTGTGTTGTTACATTGGTAGTTACAATAATCTATACATGTACTCAGACTTGTAGAACAGTAAATTTAAATTCTTAAAAAGAAAGGTTAATTTATTCTATAATGACCACAATCACTTTGGACAATGGGGAGAAGAATTAAATACATGGAAAACATCATGCCACTGAAGTCATCATGCTCTAAGCATTTATTCTATTAAGTATGATAAACTCTTTTTCATTTGCTTTTTTTCTGTGGAAGTGTAGAATTCCAAGTTCCATAGATTGTGAGTGCTGTCCATCTTACAGCATAGTAAGGAGTCCATTTCTTCTAGGAAATCCATTTCTTCTCAAACGCTCACTTTTCTAACCCCTCAAACATATGCAAAACCTATTGTTATTTCTAGCAAACCTTTTCTTAGGGCCAACCCTATGGGAGAATCTCTGCTCTGTCTTTTCTTGAAGAGAGCAAACATCCCAGATTCTTTCCCCATTTAAATTTTTGGGGACTAGTGACTCAAAATCATGCAGATTTCTTACTTTCACAACTGTATTTCTGTCTTGTATCCTTCTGCGCCAGTCTCTTTATTGCTGGCTCTTGGACTCTCTTAACCAATATTTTAACAATTAAAAATTTGTTTATTAATACATGTTTTCTATACATAATGCTTACATTCCTTGTGAGGAGTTGGTACATGTACACAACACATCTTAATTCCTTTTTAATCCCGCATGATCTTCTTTCAGGTTACCCTCTATGCTTATGATTATTACTTGAATTTTAATCTAGAAATGTTTGCTTTGACTTACATGTATTCTTCACATAAATTAATAAACACATTACTTTAAAATTCATGTAGAGCACTTACATCTACAAACATTATAATCATAAAGTTTTAGAGCTACACATACACACATACACAGGATTTGCATCTTAAGCCTGTTTTGGTAGCAAAATGATTTGAATTAATACCCAGGTGGTCTCTTGCTCAATATGAAGTTGTTCATATTCTTTGAAACAGTAGCACAGTTCACAACGCTCAGCCACACCAAAGCCTATGGGAAGACCTTCCTGCTCCAGGTGTTCTGTAGTGTACTGCAGAGTATCAGGCAGGTAGACAACTTAGGCATTACTCTGGGAAGGACTGATAAGTACTCGAGAGGATAAGGGTGAATGCCAAAGGGATGAGGTTGGCTTTTGCCTGTGGACTTGATAAACTAGATCTAAGTAATGAAAGTGAATAATTCTCTGTCTCTTTCCATGGAGTTTGAGGGGTTGACACATTCCCACTTGAGGATTAATTTTTCATCAAATCAATCCCCATAACAGTTTTTCATTTCTATTACTTTCTCATATAGATCTGGTACATTTGTTGTGAATGTTTCTTTTTTTCAGTATTTTACAAAATTATTTTTGCTTGTTCGTTGGTTGTTTTTGCTTATGGGGATGAAACCTAGTTTTTCAATATACTCTTAGTGTTTATTGATGGCATATGGAAAATCCATGAGCTAGTGTGTTGGGCTTGCATTCTATGACTTTATTGCTTCTGTATTATTTCTAAAACTTTATAGTGACAAGATTGAATTTGTAGGTAGAGAATCACTGATTTAATATTATTTTGGCATAATCCTTTTATATATTTAGCACAATATGTAATATAACAACCATGGTTGAATTCCTACCATGTTGTCTAGGAAAGCTCTGCATCATTTCTCATTTTTTAAATTGTTTTTTATCTTCTTTAATTGTTTGGTTTGAACAATTTGCATTCTTACATCTAGTAATCTGAGTAACTTCGTTGAAGATAACAATATGTAATATAACATCCATTGTTAATTGTCTGTCATCTTGTTTTGAAATTCTGTATTGCTTTATTGATTTGTGTTTTGTCTTTGTTGTTATTTTGTTATTGTTTTTTCCCTTTAAAATAAAAAAACAAAAGTAAAAAAAAGAAGTCGATTAATAATAGCTTTCCTAACCTGAATTTCCTTCAACTTTTAGGATAAAGCACACTTGATCATGATTTATTATTATAGAGTCCTTTATTTACTTAGCTTTGTAATCATTCTCCATTTAAAAAATGCTTATTGGCTGAGTGTAGTAAAATATTTCATGAACCATGAAGTTATTTGAAATTATAGTAAGTCATGCAAATAGACTAGCTGGTCATACTATTCACTCTTTTTCTGGGTAATTAAATTCTATGCAGACATGATCAGTAGGATTTGATCACAACAGAGAAAAGATTTCTTGCCTGCATAGACCACATTTTTCCTGGTTAATTCATCTGGTGTCCAATATTGAGTAGCCTTTATGTTTATTTTGTGTGTTTAAACAACCTGTTCAAGATTATGACAACACACATCACTAATGTCAAAATTCTTTTCTGAACCTGTGGATATTATTACAACAGTGAAATGCATTTGATTTTAATGTATTGTATTAATCTTTCCCCAGAAATCTTTAGTCAGACTGACTTTGGCTTTTTCTTCCATAAATCACACCAGAGAGCATTTAGTGACGTGTAGAGGATAAGGTATGAGCTGTGGGCTTTCACTTCCGAACTTTGTCATTAACTAGATGTTAAAACTTTAATTCCCAGTTTCACCATGTTAATAATTGGACTACTTTAAGTACCTCATGAGGAATTGTGAATATCAATTAAATAAGTATAAAGCATTCAAAATAATACTTAATGCGTTGGATGTGTTTCATATGTGCTAGCTATAGTTTATTTTTGTTTTTGATTTCACATAACTTATTCTTTTTAAAAATTCTTTCCAGCCTTATAAGGTATAATTGGCAAATGAAATGTATACATTTATGATATAAAATGAGATGTGTCCTAAGCAAGCTAACTGACATATCCATTATACTAGAGCTGTCAAATTATTCTGAGGTAAGAACAATTAAGATATGGGCTGGGGATATAGCTCAGTGGAATAAGCGCTTGCCTAGCAAGCGCAGGATCCTGAGTTCAATCCCCAGTACCGCAAAAAAAAAAAGATATACTCTTAGCAAATTTTAAATATACATTATTATTAACAATTGGTTATGTTTCTAAATGATCAAATTACAGTTAATTTGCCAAAAATTTTGGTACCAGGCCTTATGATCACACATGAAATATTTTTTCTTTTTCCTTTTATGGAACTCATGGAAACATGTACCATGTGGAATTTGATTAGTCCTTTGTTCATTCAGACATTTCTGAAAATAGGCAGTTTTGTTTGATTAGAGTTTCTCTAGTTAAAGTGTGATGGACTGATTTTTTTCAAAATAACTTACATTTTGGAAAATTCTGAGGGATGAGATTGAAACTGATTATCAGAATAAGGAAACAAGTGAAGTGATACAGAGAAAAAAATCCTTAACACTGACCACACCTCCTCAAAAAGTACCAGAGGGCTAACTCACACTTCCCATTGCTCTCAAAGAGGCTCTTCTATGCCTTCCATAGACTAGGATAGTCCACAGCCAGCAAACCTTGTAGCAGGGACTCTGAGAGAGTGATACTGTATGCACGCTCTGCTGTCAGACTTCCTGCAGTCAAATCTAAGCTTTCCCTACTCACCAGACAAGCTGACTTTGGTTTCCTCCAAAGTCATCATTAACATCTGTTTTCTCCTCTGTCAAATGGTGATAAGAACAATAATTACCTTGTGGGTCTGTGGAAATAATGACCAAGGAAAACCCTATGCACTATCAACATACCATCCTGCATACAAGAAGGACTCAGTCAGTAATATGGCACTTAGCACAAACATTTGTTATCCAAAAGTTTTCCTTGTTGTAGTTTGTAAATCTTCATATCTGCAGCTAGGCAGCACGTCATACATGAAAGCTTTGGAGGAAGTTTATTGTGTGCGTGTGTCTTTTATTTTTAGCACATCAGTGCTTTTAAGAATAATCTCAGATATGTGCAACCTTCACCACAGTCGATTTTAGAACACTTTGATCACTTTAAAATGAAACCTCACAGTTTGACTCCTGTTTCCTCCTTACTCTATCCAACTAACCAGCCATCAGTAAATACTAATCTACTTTCTGTCTTTATAGATATTTCATACCAAATGGAGTCATACAATGTTTGACCATTTCTGACTAGCTTCTTTCATGTACCTTGATGTTTTCAAGATTCATCCATATGATCACAAGTATCAATGCTTGGTTTTTATGGCCAAATAATACTTCACTATATGGATATAACACATTTTTTATATCCACTCATCCACTGATGTTTTTACCTTTTAGCTATAGGAAATACTATTGCAATGTACATGCATATACAAATTTTTGTTTGTATGTATGTTTACATTTCTCCTGGGTACGTATCTGGGAGTGGAATCAGTGGATCATCTCCCATTTGAGAAATTGCCAGACTGTTTTCCAAAGTTCTTGCATCATTTTACCTTCCACTAGCAGTGCATAAATGCTCCAATTTCTCCACACCCTTCCTTCCCTTATTTGCCAGTATTTTGAAAATTATAATCATCCTGCTAAGTGTGAAGTGATATTTTAACTTAGTTATGATTTGCATTTCCCTGATGACTAATTATGTTAACTGTCTTTTCATGTGATCTCTAGTCACTTGCATATTTTCTTTGGGAAAATGTCTATTGCAATATTTTGTCAATTTAAAATTGGTTTGTCTTTGTGGTCATCCACTCATAACACTGATCATTTTTACTGATACTTCCTTTTTGGTGAATCAGTGCTGCTCATGCTTGTCTGAGCACACAAGTATCCCATGGATCTGGCTAAAAGACAAATTGGGGGCCACTAGGTCCCTTGTGGGATTTGAGTGTCTGCACTTTGCAGTAGTCCCAGATTGTTACCTGTGAATCATAGTTCAAGTAGTAAATAAACTGTGTTAAATGTGTTACTATTGGATTCTTGCCTATTACCTAGAAGCACAAAGCCTACATTTTATTTTCTTTCCTTGCTTCAGTTCCCCAAATGGTACTACTCAAGAAATGCAAAATCTTTGCAATCTTTTCCTTTTCAAAGATAGCTAACATTGGGCTGGGGATATAGCTCATTGGCACAAGCGCCTGCCTGGAAAGTGCAAGGTCCTGAGTTTGATACTTGGCACTGAAAAAAAAAAAAAAAAAAAAAAAAGAGAAAAAGCCAACATTTTAAATGTCTAAAACCAAAGATATATCTTGAATAATTTTACCTTCCTCCTAAATACTTGTTCACAATTTGAAGTACTTAGAAACAGTATTTGCCAAGTGACCACTGAGTTTATTTATGCACTTTTAATAGCTTTGGCTATAGACATATCTGCATCCCCGGGATTTTCTACTAATGTATTAATTTTTCCCCTTTTCTGAAAACAGAAAAATGCCACTTTTCTCTCAAAGTCATTCTCTTTGATCATGCATTATCAGCATGCACCTGCATTGAAGTCGCACAGGACAAACAGGCAACAATACCGGCTCAGCCAGCTGGATTTGTGGAAGCAGGGGACAACATATGTCTGATAGATGTGTGTGGCTGTGATTCTGGCAGTGTCAACAAAATACAGTTTATTGTTTCCAGGGACTTAATTCCCTCTATAGTGGGACAGTGCATAGAAACACAAGTTCGGAAATGAGGCTGGTAATGAAGAATTCAATGGCGAACCTTAGAGATTTGCTCAAATGAGTTGTTTTCATTTTCTTTTATAGTTTTCTTTGTTGTCATAATTCTAAAAGGTACCTCATCTAACCCAGAATATGAAATGTCACTTTCAAGGGGGATTTTACGGACATTTAATGAGTCACTACAGTAGCTAAATGCTAATTGTGGTGGTTGGTGGTATAATTTGGAGGCACTTTCTATCCTGTTGTTGAGATATTAAAATGGAAAATATGAACCCAGAAATGATTTATCTGGCGATGCGCATACATGGTTACAGCTCTTAATGGACCTGTCAACATCTTCTCTGCCCGTCTGCAGGGGAGATTTTGTCTCCTGATGCAGTTTTCAATGAGAGTTTCACAAGTGCTGATCCCTGTACCTTTTACAGTAAAATATTTTCCCAGATGAAGTCATCTCCTTTGGAATTTGATATTTCCCTCAGAAAATACAGCAAACCCACATGCTGTGGAGACTCACAATAATTCATTTACAGATACCTTTTTGGCAGCTGGAAGCGCTGGGAATTTTCTGGATTATAAGGTTTGAGAAGTCAGGCATGCTGGAGCTTTGCTTGCAAAAGAAATGGCCCTTAGAAGATGTGCCATATGTGAAGGGGAGAAGAACTACAGGAAATAGGCTCAGTGATAGTTAATTAAGTTCTTACTTCTTAGACCTTGTAATAACTAACTACATGCATTGATAAAATACTTTGAAGCAATGACATTATGTTAAAATTTATCTTTAAAAATTATCATTTCTAACTATATAATATAATATTAGTTTGTATATTTATATCTAAATATAATATACTTATATATTATATATAGTATATTTATTATATATTACTCTATATGTTATATATATATATATATATATATATATATAGTGTGTGTGTGTGTGTGTGTGTGTGTGTGTGTGTGTGTATATATATATATATATAGTATTATTGTACAAGTAACACTACACCCCTGGTTTGTCATCTTAGCTTAGATCACAAGTGGAGATGTTTCATAATTTGTCCTTGAAATTGTTTTCTTTTTCCCAGTGGGTCCCATTCTTGTCCAAATGTTTCTCTAAGGAAGTTCTCTTGACTAGAAAAGGCTTCTTTGATTTTGAAGGCAAAAGAAATGTTCCAGGTGCACAAAGTGGAGGTGATAGCCCTTGAAATAATATTCCTTTACTTCAATAGTGGAGTCTTTGCTTTGCTCTCCTCTGGCCTTAGGGAGTGGGGTATGGGCCCTGGTGCCTGGCTGCTGGGACCCTAGGCCTCCGTCTTTTCTGAGCATAGTGATTGTATCATTATTTCTTTTCCACTCTGTCCCCCAATTCCTTCAGCTACCTCTTAAAAATACAAAAACATTCTCTTTTTCCTTTCTTCCTTTTTCCCTTTAAAATTTAGCAAGTGCACTTATCTGTGTTAGAGAGTGTGCCAGGCACCAGGACATAAATGTTTTCTTGAAGCAATGACTATGATATGGTCCCCCAGACAGTCATTGGCTGGGGAGCATAAAGGAGGAAATGCATTTGCAGGCAGGAAGACAGGATTTTGTTTTGGATGTGTTGAATTTTAAGAGCTGAGATTGCCAATCCTCTGGTTTAGTGTATGACACAAAACATCCTGCTATACTAACTAAACGGAAGCCACCCTCTATCTTCTTCTTTGATCGTGGAATTTAGCCAAGCCCTTCACCACTCTGAGACTCTGTTTGCTCTTCTGAAAAGGGCTATCTTGGGATCAGATGATTTCAGAAGTTGCTTCTTCTACGAGAGTCTGTTTCTTCCTGCTACTCATCTTCTAGACATTCACCTGATGGCAAGTGCTTGTTAAGGATATCGGCATCTCCCTTTCTCAAGTTTTCTTTCTGGCCGTGGGGGCACGTTCTGCCATCAGCAGACAGCCTCCGAAGGGGCAGAGAATTATGCACCTGGCAAAGGCTCTCAATTGCTATTAGAAGGGGAGTCTGAGGGGCAATTTCAGGGTAAGGCTGAAGCGTACTCAGCTTGTCTCCAGCACCTCCCTGCAAGACTGAGTCCCAATTGTCCTTGGTAACCACTGCCTTGTAAGCATATGTTTTAGTCACATTCTTCCCTTTCCTGTCCCATTTCTTCACCCCCCCACTATGATCATCTGTTGTTGATAGAGTAGTGGTCCCTGAGAGATGTCCACATCCTAATCTTGGAACCTGTGGATATGTTACTCTACATCACACAAGGTACTTTACAGGAGTGGATTAAATTATGGATTTTGTCAGGGAGATTAGCCTGGATTATGCAGGTGAATGCAAAGTAATCACAAGTGTCCTTATAGGTAAAAGGAGGAGGCAAGGGAGTCAGATTCAGAGAAAAAGATCTGATGAAAAAAACAGAGGTAGAGAGAGACTGGAAGATTCTACACTTTTGGCTTTGAAGACAGAGGAAAGGAACACAAGCCAAGAAATACAGGTGGCTTCCAGAAGCTGGAAAAGGGTAGGAAATGGATTCTCCCCTAGACCCCCCAGAAGGAATGCAGCCCTGCTGATGTCTTTATTTTAGCATGGTGAGACATATTTTGGACTTCTGACATTCTTAACTGTAACAGAATAAATTTGTGTTGTCTCAAAATACTAAATTTGTGACAATTTGTTACACAGCAACAGGTAAGTAGTACTCCTAAATGAACTATTTGTCCATGACTTTGCTTTGGGATCTGCTTCTGGGTGAACCCAAATAAAGACACTGACCAGTCTGACACTGTTTTCTTATTTCTATCTCAAGTGAAATATTGATGTGTTTCAAAGTTTCAGTAAGCAAATAACTAGTGTTTACTTCCACATGCTTGACACTGCTTTAAGTCTATTCATGGACCGGGTAGACAGCTCAGTGGCACAGCGCCTGCCTGGCAAGCATGAAGTCCTGAGTTCAATTCGCAGTACCAAAAAACCAAATATCTATTCACAGAAATAAAATAAGCTGAATTCTTTCTTGCATGGAGCTCATAGTTTAACAGTAGAAATAAGAAATGCCTCAGAAATTCTAGCAAGTGCTTTGTTTTGTTGACTGTTTTTTGTCAGTAGTCAAATAACCACAAAAATTTACCAAGAATCCACTGTGAACCTGGGTCAAAACATCAAAAATATATGTCACATAAAGATGTCATACCCAATTGTGCTTATTATAAATATGTAATTGTCATTGCCCATTAAAAAGCAAATACTCAAATCTAACTATTAATAAAATGACTATCACACTGAAAGAGGCCAATTTCATTTTGTCAGTAGGAAAAAAGAAAGGAGAACAAGGAGTTCTAAGGGAACGCAATGCAGGGATCCCCTTTTAGGGAACTGAAGAACTGATTTCACCTTCTAGATTCCCGTAAGAAGCATGGAAATTTATTTTGTTCCCAAGGCAATTCTTTGTTGTTTAGCTCCTGAACCATCAGTACATTTTCAAATGTGAAAATTTACTGCAGTGTTTGGCTGTGAAATCTACTAAAATAAAGTAGAGGTCAGATTCACAAGACATGAGTTCAAATCCTGGATCTGTCACTTCATGAAGTCATGTGCTCTTAAGCAAAAATTTAACTATTCTGAACTGCAGCTGTTAATTAAAAACAGTCAAGGGAGCCTCTAAAATCAGTCAGCAGATGGAGGCCAGTGCACACTGCTGCCCCAAGTCTGTTTCTATTTTATGTCACTGGGCATTTAAGAGAGTAAGTGTTGCCAAGCTTTTTCACTCAAATTATGCAATCTCTCTGTTCCTTTCATTTCTGTTTGCAAGATGCCAAATTCTCCCCCAATCCTTCTTCCTCTTTCTTGCTAAACACAATCGAGTGTTGCACACACATGCAACCACATTCATTCTAGAGGGGCTGTATCAAATATATGAGGGCTGTTTTCTAGGTTATGATAGGTAAAAATTTTAGCAGGTGTTTCAATGTTCATAATGTGGGTTGCCGATCTATTTAATTTCCAACATGTAATCCCTCTCCACCTGTTACCTGATGGCTGAGCCAGTTCTGGATTACTGGTAGGTGCTGGTGATGTCTGTGCCTCACTTTAGTGTTCTAATATCTCTACTGGTGTAAGTCAGTTACTGCAACAAAAAGTTCATTCGTGGAAAAACAACCTGAATATACTGTTTTATTTTAAAAAGAGAAAAAAAAACAATAAAAAGATACAGAATTTCAAAACAAGACGATAGGAAATTAACAATGGTTACTATACTGCATATTATTATCTTCAAAGTACTTGCTCAGATTATCAGGTACAGGTATGCAAAATTGATCAAACAATATAAGTACTAACTGCTCTTTTCAATGAACTAATAGAAATTAGTAGTACCATTACCTTAGCTATCTTGTATATATATATATATATATATATATATATATATATATACATATTTTTCCCCTTCCTTTCTTCCTCTTTTCTCCCATCCCATTTGCTCTTTCCTTTTGAGCAGTTTCTTTCCCTTTCACAGTATCTATCGTGCCTTTTAAATCTTATTTACTGTTTCAGTTTCTTACACTAGGAGGACAATATGATGTTTACACATACCAGTCTGGTTTATTTCACTTATGAGTATGGCCTCTAGTTGCATCCATTTACCTATAAAAGCCTTGAGTTTAATCTTTCTTTATAGCTGAGTAGTACTCCATTGTGTAAAAATGTCGCATCTTTTTTAAACAGTCCTTGGTTTATGGGCATTTGGGCTATTTCCAAGATTCAGCTATTGTAAATTGTGTTGCTGTAAACATGGGTGCGCATATATTGTACAAATTTAGCTTTTGTTTGCATTGGAATTGAATCAGACATTTAAAGGTCAGGTTTCTCTGCAAGAATTCAAGGACTGAGGCTTCTTCCATCTCATGGAACCTCTATATTTAATATGCACAGTCCATTAAATGGCATGAGAAGTGAGAATCCCTTAATCTTGACCTGGAAGAGACACATACAACTCTTACCTTTGACCAGAATTTTGATGATTTCATTGCCCGCAATTCAATCCCATAGTCCCATCCTAGCTGCACGGCAGGCAGAGAAATATAAATCCCGAGTTAGCACAAATCCCTGGTTATGAACCAGCCACCTCTGCTTCCTTGTCCTCACCTCAGAATGTTTCTGTGTGCATTCAAAATGCACAGTGGGTACGACAGTTCCTTTACAGAGAAGCGTGTGTATGAATGGGAGGAATTCTTTTCCTCTGTGAAACCCTGCTCTCCAATAAAACTGCATCCTCCTGGTTGTTCATATGCTTGGCATATGAACAGGTTATTAACCTAACAGGTTAAGAGGTTTAGTGGATATGAGCCCTGAATCACCAGGTTTTAACATAGGATAATACTTTCTTTTTTATTTTAAAGAGAATTAAAAACAGAGTAAAAAGATGCAGAATTTCAAAACAAGAGGATAGGAAATTAACAACGGGTATTATATTGCATATGGTTATCTTCAAAATAGTTGCTCAGATTAGGAAAATACTTCCTAATTCTAAACCCTTGACCTAAAATCAGTCTTGGAAGTTATTTCATAAACTCTGAGGGTACCTGTTAATTTTGATTTAATTTGGACTTTATCTGGGTTTATATTTAAAGTACAAACCAAATGTATGTATTTGGTTTGCAGTTTTGTGTTAATTTCATGTCATGTCTGTGTTAAATATAAGTGAAATGGCTCCTGCCTTTGACTTCAGAATCATTAGTGGCACTTATTGACTGTGTGCTTTCTGTCAGACACACTTTAGACATTAAATCCATTCTCATTTTAATTCTCCTGATAACTGCAAGGTGTGTCCAGTTTTCACTTGGTGTGCATAGGGGTTTGGTTCTAGGACCCATAAAGATACCAAAATCCTTGGATACTCAAGACTCACATACAAAATGACAGTAATTACCTATAATTTGTATATAGCCTCCTATACAATTAAGTCATCTGTAAATTACTCATAGTACCTTAGGTGATGTGAATGCTACATAAATAGATGTTATACTATATTACCTAGGGAATAGTGACACAAAGAAAAAGTCTCTACATGTTGGGGATAGGTGTCATATTTTAAAAATATATTTGATTTGAAGCTGCTTGAATCTGCAGGTTCGGAACCCGTGGATAGAGAGGGGCAGCTATATTATCTGCATTTGATTACTGAGAAAACAAACCTAGAGAGGGTAACTGTATTAGTTTTCTATTTCTGTTTTACAAACGGCCATTTGTGTGGTGGCTGTGTTCTACACTGGAAGCTCTTGGGGAAGAATCTGCTTTCAAACTCACTTACATCAGTGGTTGAAGTGAACCCCTTGGGGTTGTAGGGCTACAGTGCCTATTTCTTTGCTGACTGTTGGCTGCAGGTATTTCTTAGCTTTGAGAAGCTGTCAGCATATCTTGGCTCATGCCTCTACATTTTCAAAGCCAGTAATGGTGTGTCAAATCCTTCTCATCCTTTCAATCTCTCTAACTTCTCCTTTTTAAAGGCCACTGTGATAGAGCAGGCTCAACAAGATAATCTCCATATTTTAAGGATAAGTGGCTTTGGGCTTTAATTATACCTGCAAAATCCTTCCATAGAAGTACCTTGATTATTACTTAATTTATTAGCCATCAAGTAGGAACCTGGGAGTCTGTTTTAGAATTTTGGTAGCTCCTGTAACTAAGTTGCCTGAATTCATACACATAGAGAGTAGTAAAGCAAGCATTTGAACCTCCAGACTAACCAGCATCAAAATCTATGCCTTTTTCATCTACCAGGTTGCCTTGCTTTGAAAACAAGTGGTGGGCATTATCTCAAGAGTATATCCTAGAAAGAAAGGGCAACCTCAATTCTTAATCTAGTGGCATATTTCAGACTGTTTGTGCTGCTATAGCAAAATGTCCAGGACTAGGTAATTTAAAAACAACAGACATTTCTTTTGCACAGTTTTACAGGCTGTGAAGTCCAATATTAACATACCAGAAGAGTCAGCATTTGATAAGGACTGCTCTCTGCGTCAACATGGCACTGCACTGCTGTATCCACCAGAGAGGAGAAATTCTGTGTCCTGACTTGACTGAAGAGATGAAAGGGGACAAAGAGTCCTAAGCTTTTTCCTCCCAGGCCTTTTATAGAGCATTAATCTATGAGGGCTCTGTCCTGACTTAATGACTTTCCCAAAGGCCTTATCCCTTAATACCATCACAGTGGGGATTAAGTTTCAACGCTAACTTTGGAGGGACCAAAAACAATCAAGCCAAAGCGAGGGCATATAATTTAAATAGTTGCTACAATTAAAATTATAAATTTAGTATTTTCCAAATAATTTTTAGTATTATTTGGAAAACTGGCATCAAAATCTATGTCACCACTAAAGAGATGTCATGAGTGAGGGCTGCATGGACAGATCTGGGTAGATTCTAAGAACTACCACTTACTTGCCCTGATTTCCCAAATCTCAGTTTCTCCGGGATAAAATGTGAGATAATGATCGTTAGTGTTGGATTGAGAGACTGAAAAATGGCGTCTCAATATAACCTTTAACATGGTTCCTGGGGCACTGTCAACACTGAATCTTGGTTACCTACCGCCTTCGCCATCATCATAACATCATCGTAATATTAGCATCATCACCAGTCCAAATGGCTGACATTTGTTAGACCAAAACTTTGTCAATAGGAAAAATAAATCGTATTCATTCATCAAATGAGCAGAAAAAATATTTTCCTTTGATACCAATTTTAATTTGCATTTGCTTCTGAAACCCCATCTGTGGGTCAGTAAATGTAATACTTTATAATTTTCTAGAAAATCTCTGGAGACTCAGAAATATAAGAGGATGATGTGTTTTTTACTGCCCTTCCTACAGCTCGGAGTTTGTCTGCCTGGTTCTGATTCTGTCAATAACTTAAAGGGATGTAAATTGAATACTGCTGCTGGCGAGACTGTTACTTTCAGAGCTTTCTTCTCCACTTGCCCTTCTCTCCCTTGATCCAAAACCCATTATTATAAAGTCTCTAACACATGCTTTCATTTTACTTGTGCTCCAGACTTGAGCTAGCTGGAAACCAGAAATTTATTTTTAGGTTTTATTTTTTGCTCTGCATTTTATTCAGAGCTTTTCTCTTTCTGCATTTCACCACATTCCTAGGCTTCTGCTAAGCCAACTTTTTTAAAGTGAGAAAAAGAAATGCCATAGAAGGAAGACTTTGTGGCAGCCAACCAAAATGCCTGTTGAGTCCTCCATGGAAGAAACTGTGAGAGCCCTGGATGAGTTAAACAGAAATCTCAATGAAGAAGTATGAAGAGCAGAGGTACCAGGAGGAACCTTCAAGGGTATTTTTAAATTGCATATGTGAAAGAAACTCCAGGGCTCAGTAGATCTCAATCAAGATGGACAATGTGGTTGGAAGACCATGGTGCAAATGTGCATCCGCCCTGACTTCTCCTTAATAGTCCAAGTATGTTACAATTGGTGTTAAAGTTAGAACTTTGCTTTTTGTCACCTTATATGGATTTATGTGTTATTAAAACATAAGCTAGAAAAGAGAAATTTCTCATTAACAAAACCTTCCGAAATCTTTCTAAGCACTGCTATCTGCTCAACACCTAAACTGGCCATTCGTGACATCCTTTTCAAAGTACTGTGCCTCTTTCGATTTTCATGTTGACATTTCAGCACTATAGCATTTCCTTTGTCTAAAACAGAGTTTCTCATCTGTGGTACCATGGACTTTTGGGACCAAAAAATTCTTTGACGTAGGTGCTTTAGAATGTTTAGAATGTTTAGAAGCATCTCAGGGCTCTACCCACTAGACTCTAAACCTCTGCCTCAAGTTGGGACAAGCAAAAATATCTCCTGATGTTGTCAAAGGTCTGCTGCAAGTCAGAACTGTCTACACCTGAAGACCAGTGGTCTAGAATCTTCTCTTCTTTCTCCTCTACCAATTCTTCCTTATAGTCTTGTATAACTCAAGAGTAATGCTCATCTGTACAAAATGATACAGTAACGAATCCCACCTGGCTCTGAGCATTCTCTTCACTGAGCAACTTCTGTCTCCTTGTGCACAGACAGAGGATTTACCAGCTACACGCTTACACTTGCTGTAGCTTCTATTTGTAGTAAGTTAATACTTGTTACTCTAGGTGTAAGGTTGTATCTTCGTTTAAAAAAATCTCTCTGGGGTTCCTGCTAGCATAATTTGCACACCATGAACTTCGTAAAGCTTTGAGCCAATGACTAGAATTAAGATTTTCTATTACTAATCAGTGTTTTGCTTGCTTTTTATTTATTTTACCATTACTGAATTACTTCAGGCTATAAGAAAATAAATCTTTCAGTCACTATTGAGATAAAGATACAAAGAGTTCTGATTCCTTCCACTTTTCAGAGAACTTCCAATGTACAGTCATCTCTCAACGTCTGCCGTGGACTGGATCCATGATCCCCCTCAGTAACAAGTTACATGGATGTTCAAGTTTCTTCCACAAAGTGGTGCTGCAGTTGCATAGAGCCTCCACACATCCGCCTATGTGCATAAATCATCTCTAGATGTTTTATAACACCTAGTACAAACCAAATACAGTGTAAATGCCAGGTAGGTAGGTGTTATACTGTATTGTTTAGGGAATAATGACAATTTTAAAAGTTTTTGTCTGTTCAGTACAGATAGGATTTAAAAATTCTCTCCTTGGCTTTTCAGTCCCAAGGTGAGGAACCTAAAGATGTGGAGGGCCAACTGTACTCATTTTTGATGAATTCATTTCTAGTGTAAATATCCTGGACATGCTTTGAACCACAATCTGGCATGTGCCTAGGTATTTTGAAACCACACTGTTTCTTTGCTACAGATTCAACAGTTATTTTGAGGAATTTTTTCTAGTCCCTTCCTGGGATTTGATTTTGGGGTACTGGTACTTACGTCTAACAGATGCTATCAGTATTGCTGTATGTTTCCTTAGCAACCACTGTGTGCCTTGAAGAATGTTTAGTAGCATCGCTGGGTTCTACCCACTAGATACTAAAGAACACCTTAAACTCTCAACTGAACACTTTTTTATCTGACAATGAGTAGTGATGGGAGAATTAATGGCTATGAAAGCAGTGGTGAATAGCTGCTCCAGTTTCCCAGTCCCTCAATTCAAACAACTAGGAGACATGTTCTAAATGATGTCCCAGTGTTCCTTACTAAGACTGAGCTCAACTTACCCATAGAAATAACTTAGAGGATACACCTTTACTGTTTTTTTTTCTCTTCTCTGTGTTACTTCCTAGACTAACTACTTACATGGAAATCCTTGTCTCAGAGTCCCCTTACAGGAGAGTCCAAATCAGGATTTCATGTCACAAACATGGCAATTCAATATGCTTATAGAACTCTTGAGCTAATTTACAAAGATTTGTCCTTGAAATGCTATTGATCAGTGTTATTACCAAGTGTTTTAAGGCCTACACTCTGGGTGGGCCAGACTGTATCTGGGGTGGGTGTATACTAATGTGTATGTCTGTGATGATGTGAACATTGTTATTTCTCTTGGGTTTGTTCTGAGTAAAGCTTTTGGAAATTATGTTTTCCCACAAGTTCCACAAATGTTTCCACATTTTAGAAATTGAGCATACTCTAAGCTGTGATTTTGAAAGTCAAACAGTTTTGGCTGGTGATATTATTTTTAAAGAAACAAAACAGATTTGTTTTGTTTTTAATTTTGGCTTTTGCTGTACTTTGTAATCCTTTTCTCTCTAAAAGCCTTAACTTTGTCTAGTGCCTGGCTTTGCATAATGCTCACGGAGGTATTTCAGATATTTTTTGTGTGAATTTGATTGCAATAAATTTTTACTGGTAATACTTTACATTGTAAAGCTTTTATACATATAATATATCATTTAAGCCTCACAAACCCGCTGAATAATAGGATTGAATTCCAGAGGGTTTAAACAAATTTCTGTTTAGGACTTTTATCTCACTGTGAATTAGAATGCAATTTAAAAAAAAAATTTATTAGGGTGACTAGTAACAAAGAGGGAGTGGTCTTAAAGGGAAGTGGTGTATGTATTAGCAAAGCTGTCAGGGCCGGGGAGCTTGGGAATAAATTGGTACAGACCTCAGAAATGGTCTCTTATTTGTGTAGGTTTGTGAATTCACATTTTCATGCAAGGGAAAGAAGCAAATACTCCCTAGGACTAAATGCTGGCATGCTATCCTGAAATAAACACTAATGAGTCAGTGTAAAGCAGCATCTTCTTAGCTCTTTCCTCACCTTCCAGGAGTTCTTCTTCAGTCTTGCTGGCAGTCATTGGTGAACTTTCAGCACCATTAAACAATGGAGCGTCTTTTCTGGATCACCAGCCTACAACCTACGGGACCTACTATGTTGGTTTCCACATAGTCTTGATCTTGCTTACACTAAATGTGTGTCTTGGGTGAAGGGGAAGTACACTGAATTTTGAGGTCCTACCCAAAGGTAGCAGACAGATGTTTCTAAGAACTAGAGTTTTCCTTTTAATAAACCACTCTGACTCAGTCTCTACTAACTTATCATCCCTGATGTTGAGCTCAGTCTAATTTGTTGAGTCTGTTCATGTTGCGTGCTGTTGGTACCTGAGCTTCTCCTGTGGGAAGCCTCACAACCCTCTTTGGCCCTTCCTCCAGTAGTGAACGTAAGCTATGACTAAACCATTCCGCACTGACCAAGAGTCAATGGGGAAGACAGCCTGTACACCTTTGAAGAAGAAAGAGATTTAATAGAGGAGCTAGAATCTCACTGATGAATTGAAAAGGATCACAATGAGCATTCTAGAAACTAGGAAGATAGTAACAGCAGGAAAGCTCTACATGGTACCTCAGCTACCTGCTATACCCAGCAGCACCCAGCAAGACTTCCTGAAGACCACCTGCCAAAGCACATGCACGTGCCCGCCTCTACCATACTGAACTTCCACCTCTCTTTTGACTGAATTAGTCTTCAATGTGTGAACTCACCCTGAGCTGTGATGATAAGGAGTTGGGAAAATGAAGTTCCTGAACTTTTAGGCTCCAGCACACAAAGAGAAGTGCATATAAAAGAAGAAACACAGTGCTGAGTAGTCTCCTGGTCATTCAAATGCAGTCTTCGGAAATTTTTCCAAAACAGATCACCAGCCTGGGCTATTCAAAGAAGAGGATGTCATTCCTCCACACCAAAGATGCTAAGAACATCTCTGATCTGAGCATGCCAATAGAAATCAGGGAGAAATAGCAACTGGGGCATGACAGCGCTCACAACTAAGATTCAATCTAGAATGATTTCTGAGAGAAAAAGAATATGATTGCTATTAATAGCTGTAACAATTGTTGATGGAAAACAGGAAGAGACAAGGTCTTGTGCTTTATATACAGCTATCAGGAAAATGAAGCAATTCTGTATCCATGTCCTTACTATACATATTATTGTAACCCTCGGAGATTTTCTTATTTCCTGGCAAAAATGCTGAGCACTTTAATCAGCTGGCTCTACTACATACCACAGTTGGGGTCTTTGGATGCTTTTGTTCCTCTAGAGACAAACCTTAGAAATAGTCTCCAGGAGGCGATGGGGATGAGCCAGGAGGTCATCCTTGCTCACCTGCTCCATCAAATCAGTCCCAAATGGCATGGGACCCGGCTCAAGAGTGCTAGAAATACTGTCCTGGTTGTTTTTAGCGTAATAATCTATTTGTCATCTAATTCACAGCATTTGCTTCCAGAAGCTTGTGCTTTTGGCGAGGGTACAAGACTAGAAGGCTGAAGCAACCATGAAATTGACCTAATGCTGTGTAAAAATGTTGTTGCACATTACAGATCACAATGGCTTATTTAATCCTCATAGAATGACAGCAGTCAGTTTTCTTTTTCATCATGATGTACAGTCGTCTTTGTATATTTACTATTATGTTTTGTGAAGACATTTTATCCAATTTCAATACATAATAAATATCAAATAGTGATCTGGGATTTTCCTCTTGGAAAGTCGCAAAGGTAGTATAGCTGAGCACTTTGCATTTATTTCAAATAAGATATTAACATCACATGTTCTTAATTCTTCATTAATTAATATTTCTAATCTGATTCCTCTATGGCATTTATACTGGGAATAGTAATCAACATTCTTCTACTTTTTTTGGTAATGGAAATCGAACTCAGGACCTTGCGCTTGGCAGGCAGGCACTGTGCCCCTGAGCTATATTCCCTGCCCAATATTATTCTGAAGATTTTAAAAAATTCTCTTTGAAAATATTTCACAGACTATAACTAATATTAAAATTTTATGTCTTTAATAATAATTAGCAAGAAACAGAAAAGCACAGTAACCTAATACTGAAAATGCTAAAACTTAAGCTTATTTTCCACAGTAAGTACAGTTCATTAGAAACTGTACCCTTTCATATGTATATACTGGGAATCTCTGGTCGTTGAAGTGAATACTGGAGACTTACAGTCAGAGACTGTTCTGGGTATCCACGCTTTTATTTTCTTTTTTCTTAGAATAAAGGCACTTTTTAGATCTTATATGAATTTTTATGTTGACAGTGGTATGTCACCAAAATGTTCTACAAGAGAATAGATTTGGAAGCTACATCCAGCTCTTCTGGACTTTTAACCCATAATTCTTCAGATGCCTGTACTAATAAAAGATGACAAGTCAAAATTTAGATTACTAGGAGATTTATTTCAGAGAATAAGGACCATAAGAAATCATTCTAAGTTAATTAAAAATATCTTTTCAAAGGGTTTTATGTTTCATATTGTAAGAGAAACTAAGAATACCAAGATTTGTTCCAGAATTTAATTTCACCTTAATTTGAAATATAAACATCAATGGAAATTCATGCCAACTTCTTCTAGACTTAAATTGTGACTTGAGTTTACGACATGGTAGTTGTGATGAAGATCCTAATTACCACAAATGATGAATATATGCAAAGTATGTCTCCAATCTTTGTGTAAATATGCTATTCCGACTCGAGTTCTGGCTCAAGGGAACCACTGTCTGGTTAGTCCGCATATGTGTACTTAAATGTATGTGCATTCATATAAGGGGTGAAATGCTCACTCCTACTGTGGTTTTGAGTACATACATCTTATAGGATTTAATAGAATTGAAATTTTGCTGGAAAGAACACTATTACTTCTTCATGAAAATTTCCACAGTGTCCGGTCTATCATTTCTGTTATTGATATACCTGCATTTAAAAAATTATTATTGAATTGGCTTCTCTCATGATTTTCTTATAAGTGAGTATTCCAAAACTAGACTCAATGATTACAATTAGTAATTAATGTCTGGAAAAAGTAATTAATGTCTCCAAAGAGTTTTCATACTGAGGAATTACTTTAAATTAATTCATTTAATACTATCCTTTTTATGAGTTTTCCAATAAAAGTATATGTTGTTGTTTTTTTTTTGCGGCACTGGGGATTGAACTCAGGACCGTGCGCTTGCTAGGCAAGCGCTTATTCCACTGAGCTATATCCCCAGCCCCACCAATAAAAGTATATATTTTCTCTCTCCCTTCTCTTTTCAGCTCAATGCCTTTTAGAAAATGCATTAAGTGTGTAGTTATAATTAGGCATTTATCTCAGGCACTTAGTGGCTGTTATGATTCTTTATAATAACTTATTTGTTGTAGATTTTTCCCCAAATCAGAAGTTAGTCCTATACACAATAGGTGACTTCACAATTAGCAATCTCACAATTAAGTCATTAAAGTAGAAATACAAGAGTTGGCATATGTTCAAAATAATAAAGTTCCAAAAATAAAAAGCAAATTGCATTAACATAAAGGCATTAACGTTTTCTGAGTGGCGTGAGTTTGCAAAAGTCTTGAGTAATTAGATTTGCTTTTTCTCAAAATAGCCAGTGAACCTTGAGTGACACTGCATTTCAGAGGTGGGAGCCAGAGGGAAGGTCGCATTTGGTATTAGACTAGCAGAGAAGAAGAGATTTTACTTGGAAATCAGCCTAGGGTAGCTTATGCCATAAAGAGACTATTTCATTTCCTTTATGAAAAAAAAAGTGAAATAATCCCTGATTTAGAACTTTAGATGGCTTTAAAAACTTTTTATTTGTCTTTGTTTAGTTTTCAGTGTTGCTGTATCTTTCTACATTTGAGTAATGGTAAAGTTAAGAAAAAGATTCCCAATAATAACCCTATTCTGTGGTATTGTTGAATAAGTTTCTTATTGTCTCTGTATAGCTTTTAAAAAGTGTACCTCTGAACATTTTTAAAGCATATGAATTAATACTCATCCCATTTCTATTTTAAGCTGCTGAACTGGTATTTCACAGATTACTTATGCAGATTTGAAGGCAGTTCCCCAAAGCACTGTGTTAGAACTACTGGTTTGAAAAACAATTTTCATTATACACAACTTCTGGCATGTTCTTTGAAAAGAACTGCACACTCATCTTTTAATTAGATCCCCAGGCATGGCTCATATTCATTTTGTGGTCAACATCTTTTGAGTCAGGGCCTATGCAGGGATGATGTAATACCACTGATGTCCTTGCTGTCTTGCCACCACTAAGAAGTTCGATTCCTTTTTCCTGTCCCAAGGGGGCAGCAGCATTTTTTTATGTTGCTCATGGATAGAGTCTTTGGCATGGTTTCTGGCCTCTTGAGAAGGACACACTGTGTTACTTGTCCCAGCAGCTTAAGGGTCACACCTCCAGTACTTTTCTTCTGAGAAAATGCCACTGGCATTCACTTGAGTCTGTTGTATTGCGTGATCAGACATGGATATCTGGATGTCACATCGTTGGTGCTCATGTTGGAACAGCCAATGATTCCTGACACCAAGGAGCCCAAGGCCTCCTGCAGCTTTTCTTCCTTGACATAAAAAATGGAGATGGGTAAGCAAAGTTGAAATTGCTAGTCCATTTTTGTGCAGAGTTTCCAGAAAATTTGAATTTGCCACATATAACTTTATTTCCTTTGGGGTAACAGACAAACATGGTTTTATTTAGCATATCAATTTTAAAAAATATTATTTCATTTTATATATTAGTTAATGTTGAATATATCATACATACCCAACATTAAAGAATCAAGTGGCCCAGAAAAACATGTGACTTTTAAAACGATCTCTCTCCTCTCTGTCCTCAGTTTACAATTTTCTTTTGTCTTTTTTTGAAACCGGGTCTCACTGTGCAGTTCAGACTGGCCTTGAACTCACTTTGTAGCTTAGGATGGCCTCGAACTTGCAATGATCCTCCTGCCTCAGCCTCCCAAGTGCTAGGAATACAGGCATGTGCCACCATGCCAGGCTATAATTTTGTTTACTCAGAGATAATCAGTGATACCAATGCTTTGCATACACTTACATTCTTCCTATGATATTGTGTGCATTTATGATTTATAAGCACTCACGATTCTGTACCTGTGTCTGTAACATTTTAATACAAACTGTAGTATATACTTTGTACTTGATTTCCTACACTTAACATACCTTGAAAATCCTTTCATATATCTGGACATATACTATACATATATATTAGTATCTCCTTTTAAAGAGCTTCATAATATTCTTTTATATGGAAATTAATTATAGAATAATGATCCCGTAATTTATTTAACTGGTCCCCTAATGATGCACATTTATATTGCTTAAGATATTTTGTTTTGGATCTAGCATTGACAAATGTTTTGTGTAAGAGCCAAACAGTAAAAATTGGAGGCTGCATATTCTTTACAGTCTCTGGTGAGACTACTTCATTTGGCTCTGGTACCAAGGAAGTAGCCATAGACAATACATAAATGAATGAGTGTGACTGTGTGCCAATAAAGCTTTATTTACAGAAACAAGCAATTGTCCAGATGGGGCCCATGCTCTGAATGGTCAGACAAGTTTGAGAACCTCTGTGATAGCACCTAGCATTGTGACTGGCCTGGCAGCAAGTGCTTAATAAATATTTGTTGATTGATTGATGGATTGTTTGGAAATTTGTCCTTTGAAATATGGAGAATGCTAAACAGTGAAAAACTTGAGGAAGATACATTGTTATGAAAAATGGAAAATGTATGATTTTAAGAGCTTTCTACATTTTGGTGATTAAAAACATTTAAGGCGGTACTTTCAATTATTTTTAAGCATAGTTTCTTGTTTAATTTTCTCATTTCTGGAACAAAATACTCAAAGTTAAAGGAGGAAAGGTTTATTCTGGCTAACAGTTTGTAGAGGTTTCAATCCATAGTTGACTGGCTCGAAGGCAGGGTGGCATGGCAGGGGGACATCACAGAGGAGAAACGGTACATGGCAGACAGAAGGCAGAAAAAGCATCAAAAAACAAGTGACAACAGCAACCCTCTTTATGTAATTTATATTCTATCAGGGTACCTGCTTTGGGGAAGTAAACACTTACACCCAGGGAGGGCTTTCCCATTATCCACTCCCAGAACTATGCCAAAGCAATCAGTAGACTAATTTGGTAATTGCACACCTTTAATCTCAGCATCACAATTCTAGATCCAGCCACCTCTGAAAAGCCCCACCTATGACCACAAGAGACTTTGGGGGACATGTAGCCACAAATGATAACATGTAGAAAACAAGAATGGGAAATTATATAATGGAGGAAGGATTATCATGGTTGATAATAGTGTTCTTCCTGGCACTATTACTCTTTGAAATTTTTCTAACTGCGCTAGTCTCACCAGTAAACTCAAGTTGGCCCATAAAACTGGATATAGTAATATTATTCAGTGCTCACTTTGGCAACACATATACTAAAATAGTAATATTATTCAATGCCATTGATGTTAAAGCCATTTAGTTTTGGATGATCAGCACATCTTCCAGAAAACAAATATTATTCCCTTAATTTCCATTTATGAATGTCTCACATAGGCTTTTTCCTTCTTTGGGCTATTTACAAGGATTCTAGATTTCATGATAGGACTTCTCGTTCCATTATACACTAAACTTGATACTTTTGAATTATGCAAAGTTCTAAACCAAGGGTCAGCAAACTGAGGCCCAGAAGCCAAAATTCATGTCACTGCTTAGTTTTGGAAATAAAATCTTATTGGAATAGTCATCACATTGTAACAGTCAACTTGAGCAGCTGAGTGGGCAGAATCTTTAGGACTTACAAAGATGGAAGTATTTACTAGCTGATCCTTTATAGAAATGTTTGCCAAACTCTTTTAGACTGTATTGTTTGTCCCCAACTTAAGAATGTTGTGCGCTGTTTTCTGAAGTTGTGGAGGGTGTGTTATATTTTCCAGAATGGAGACCATGAAATCAACCTGTTCTTAGCTTTTAGAAAATAAGTACAGTTGTGTGGTTGACTTGACTTTTCAACACTATTTGTTGAGCAGACAATAATTGAACCCATCCCATGTTTAAGTCTTGAAAACAGGCAAATAAAACTGGTCTCCTGTTCTGTAAAATCTGGGGGGCAAATAGTTGACCCAGATAAACAGGACAATGATTACAGTGAGTGTCAGAAGTGTGAGGAACTGCTCTAAGAGGGTAGCCCTCCATCTCGTCCTGGAGATCATTGAAGCCTTGCCATCATGACAAGGTGAAGTTTGACCTCACGCCCCTCCAAAAAGAAGAATTAAGATATATTATATATATGTACAAATTCCCTATGATGAATGTGATTATTGTATATGGTAAACATGTACCAATAAAAAATGTCAATATAAAAAGGAGAAGTTTGGAAGGAGTTGGACAAATAAGAAAGAAGAAAGCATTTCAGGGTGGCAAAGGCATATTTAGCACATAGGAAGATGTTGAGGCTTTAAACTCCTTTACATAGGCTGAGGTAATTGAAGAACGGGTGACTGCAGAAGAAAAGGGCTTCTTCATGAAGGACCAAGAATGTGGATGATTTAAGAAGTGAAAGTAACATTGCCTTCCCTATCCATACTGCTACTGGCTACCAGACTCACGAGCTAGAGTCCGTTGGAACATAAAAGACATGTTCTGGAGCAGCTGTTGACATCTCTGGTTTCTCCAAAATAAGGAAGGGTGAGAACCAGTGACTTCAACTGTAAAATAGCTGTGGACAGCACAGACAAGTTGCCGGAGACAGAATAACAGGTATTAGGAAATACCCAAAGCAGTTGATCTGGGGGTAGAGGGCATTTACTTGACTTAACTCAAGAGTTCTCCATGTGAGGATATCTCCATGGGACTGAGCAACACATCAGCTTTAGTTGATGCCTTTTATTTTAGAAGAGTAACTAGAGTTGATCGTCTTCATGACCCTCTGCAGCCCAGTTCAAGTTAAAACCGAGAAGAAAATAAAAACAAATTAAGCTCATTCCTTTGCCAAGAAGTGTTATTGGATTTTTATGTGCATCCAGAATGTTCCTTGGAAAAGAACATGACATTTGGCAATGTCCGAATGCCTTGAACAATCCTCCGACATCATTTTCTGTTTCCATTGCCTCACTCAGCACGAGGGCTCTCGTAAGCTTTCCAGTCAACGATGAAGCCCAGATGTTACAGATAAACCACAGGCTTTGAGGGGAAAGTAAGCAAACACCAATAATAAATAATGCCTTGAGGTCATGCTGCTTCACCCCCCAAAGTGTCATGATGGTCAGGTTTGATCATTTCCCAGGCAGATTGCTTGGATTTTAATTTTGGCAGCAAATACCATGGAACATACTGACTTGTAAGTGGTAGCTCCATCCCAGTAATTCCTAATGATAGTTCCATTCCAGGCTTGTCTAACACGCTGATTTGAGCATTAATTCTGGTAGATCTACCCACTGTTTCTGTCTAGAATCATTTAAAGTGGGGTTATTTCTTATCCATACAAGTCATTGGAGACCACATTAGCCTTAAATATAATTAAGGGAATTAAGATCTGCTCAAAAACATGCCTGAGCTTGATTGACAGGTTGTAGGTTAGAATCTTGCTTTCTTGTGATTTGATCCCAAACTCCCATTTTATTCTGTGGCATTTGTAAAATTTTTCTAATGAAAGATGACTTGATAGTACTTGCTAAAGGAATACTTTTTGGATCAAGTTCCTCTCACTTTCAGAGTTTTTTCATGGTGAGATGAAGCATAAAGCTTGTCTTTGGAAAGAATCAGAGTTCCTGCTGTTTAAAAAGGATTATTTCTAAAATTGTGTTGCTTTTACACTGGTACCTGGAAAATCTGTATGCATTATTTTTGTGGAGAAAAAATATGTATATATGCTTTGCAATAAAAGTAAAGAAAAAAATTGAAATTTAAAGGGTTGTTCTGATTACAGGAATAGAACTCGCAGCTAGTTGCTGTCATGTGCTACCCTTAGAAGTCTTAGCATGGTATTTCTGTTGCTACATGAGGACTGCTATTTTTCTCATCATGAGTAATGCAGCATTAATGCTGCATTATATTCATGGCTGTCATATTGTCTCTGACAGGGTATTTTCAAAACTTTGAGCTGTTTCCAGAAATGACTTTTAGATGGGTGGTAAGATTTATGAAGGAAATATCAACTGAGTAGTACGTGTTGCCTGCTTGGAAGGACCAACATGTCAAGCACCACCACCTTCTCTTTCGCTTTTCCCTTCTCATTTTTCTACTTCATTTTCAGTAGCCTTCTGTTCCTTTTTTATTATGGTACCTTTGTATTCTACGATAGCAATGCCCAAGAATGGAAAATGTTGTTGTAGGGAGGAGAAGCAGAAAAAAACTCAACTTATTTCAGTGAAGGTTTAATAAGCATCTCCCACATGCCAGACTCTGAGCAAGTTATTGGACTACAGAAATGGATAATATATGACCTCTGTTCTTCTGCATTTCAGGACCTAATGGGGAGAAAGTCACATAAGCAGAAAATTGTAACATAACATAGGAAGCAATAAATAGGGCACTCTAAAAGCAGCAGACTTTGAAAACAGAGTTATTTCTATTCCTGGAGAAGAAATTTAGGTCCTGAAATTAAATTCATGAAAGTAAGAGCTAGCCTCAAATCATACTGTATCACAGTTAGCTATAGTACTGTCTGGTATGTCCTGGAAGAACTTTTCCTTTTATTCTAAAAGAACCCTCTCTTCATGGGAAACCCCAAAGAAGAAACCGTTAAGTCTGAGAGCAGAGGATTGATCTGCTTAAGAAACTCTATCATCTATAAATAATGGGTCTGTTTCAGAAAGTTACTCAGTGGATTGATGGCTAGTCAGAGAGCAAGCTTGCTTCACTACGCACTGATTTGCCAATTTGCACTGGCACGTGGCCCGGCCTCTTGGGTCTCCATTGTAATTCAATTCCCCTTGCAAGCTTTGGCGGCTGCATGGAAATCAGATGTCCTCCTAACTCTGACCCCACGCATCGACCTCTCAGAAAACAAAAGCACATTGTTCAACAGAACATACTGAGAACTGGTTGTGTAATACATAACAGCATTTTGATAATGATCACGGCGACGGTAATGACAGATGAATATGGTGATGATGATGAGATGTCGCGGTGATGTAGGTGGTGATGATGATGGCGTTCATGGTGCTTCTGGTATTTTTAATGACGATGATAATAATAATGATGATAGCAACAGCAACAACGAAGCAGGGACTGTGTCTTACTCTTGTCTCTCTCATATTTAGCACAATGGTAGGGATTTCAAATAGATGGTTAGGGATCAACTGAGCAGGTAGTTTCTCTCTTAAAACCTGACACAGAGAACATCATTCCTCTCGTTCAGTGCCCCCCAGTGAACTTCTATTTCTTCAGCATGACACCCACATTTCTTCCCTTTACCTCTGCTCTCTGGGCTTCCTCTGATATTACTCTGACCTCATCTGTTCTACCTTCTTAGACACACTGGCATGGTTTTCTTGAAACACCCATAGACATTGCTAAGTCAGGGTCACGACACACGCTCTTCCTTCTACCTGGGATGTCCTTCCCACAAATACCAATGTCACTTGCTTCTTTACTTTCTCAAAGCTCCACTCAAAGACGCCCTTCTCGGAGAGGCTCCTGATCACCATGCATAAACACATAGTATCCTTACCTCCTTGGTAATGCACTTTATCAAGCTTTGTTTTTCTTTGTCATGTTTATATGTTATGCCTTATCCGTGCGTTTATTCATTGCCTATTCCTGCTCACTCCATCCCCACTGAACCTAAGCTACATGAGGGTGTTGCCTTTTTTATTTTCAAAGCTATACCCCCAAATCTAAAAGAGCACACGGAGTACACGGTATGCCGTCCCTCTGTAAACATTGCTGAATTAATTTGAAATGAATTGATGAATCACTTACACAGCTGGGCTGACTTGAATTTCTAGATATTTTGGTAGTTTATCCCTTTTATCACTCTGTGCATTGAGTGAGACCTCTTAAGACAGAGATCCTGTCAAAAACATTTTGTTGTCCCAAACACAAATCAGTAAAAATTCATAGTACTTGCTCAGTAAATCCTTACTTGTTAGAACGTCTAAAAGCCCAACTTACAGGCATGGCCCTGTGTCCTTGCTCTGCTTCACCACAGATTGCAGTCTCCTTGTTTTCCCCAGCAAGTGGTCATACACATTTTAAATGGTATGCATCTATTGAAGGGAACGTTATTTGAAAGCATTTATTCCTGCACTTTCAAATGAATGTGAAGGACTCAAACTTTCTTTTGTATTATTCATATCAACACACCAAAAACCAACTATGAAGAAGGCTGTCAAAGCCAGAGAGTATTTTTTCTACGTTTGATGAAATGGAGCTTCTTTATTTTTTAAAAAAAAGCCAATTCTGAACTTTCTAAAACTCAATGGCATGTTTCTTTACAGAAATTTACAGTTGATTATTATTATTATTATTTTTGTGGTACTGGGGATCGAACTCAGGACCCTGCGCTTGCTAGGCAAGCGCTTATTCCACTGAGCTAGATCCCCAGCCCCTACAGTTGATTATATATAAGCTATTGCATTTATATTATTTGCCAGTGTGTTTAGCATTTTAGCAATGTGGGATATAGCATGTTTCATTTTTCAATTTTTATTTTTCTTGGTCCGTGTCTGCAGTTGATAATGACCACGTTCCTTGCGGGGACTCAGTGCACGTACAGAGCGCGCCTTCATTCTTTTTCACTCCCTCCCTCTCCCCTGAGTCCCAGGTCCATCTCTTAGCCCCTTTCTCTTTTTCAAAACCCTGTCTCCCTATTTCCTGTGATCATGTTTTATTAACCCCGTGTCCATGACCTGTCTTTCTGAAATACTTAAATCTGTGTTGATATTCACACTGGACTGTTGTTACTGCCTCCCTTCCCCAAAGGACCTTGGCCTGTTCCTTGCCAATTGCACCCGGCCAGGGACTCGGGACACATTTTTTCAGGAACTAGTTGTGCAGTACATGTTGATCGTTGTTCTTCTTCCTTTTCTTTTCCCTGCAGTTGGCTCTTTCCTTCTTCCCCCTCACCTGGACTAACTCTCTCTATTCAATCCCCTTTGGAACTGTGGAAGCAGTTACTGGTAAATTGTCCCAAGGGTAGTAATACTCCATTTTTAATGAGAGAGGGCTGTTTCCTATATTTCTGGGATCCTATTCTGTTACAGTTTTTCTTTTAAAAAGTTTAAACAAGTCTATTGCTTATTTGTTCAATATTTGACTTTCTATCAGTCCAGCCTGACTTACAAATAAAGACTTAAAAACTAAAAAAAGCTTTAAAAACATCTTTTTCACATTTTCCTTCACAAAACATATTCTCAACTAATAATCCTTTTCATTAGTTATGCTGCCTTAATTTTATAGCAAACTTCCCTGGACTTTTGATTTTTATGCTTTGATGTATGTATGCATTGTGGAATGGCTAAATCAAGCTAATTAACCTATGTATTACCTCACATACTTAATTTTCTTCTTTGTGGGAGGAACATTTAAAATGTATTCTCTTTGCAATGTCCAAGTTTACACTACATTATTGTTCATGAGAGTCACCATGTTGTAGCATAAATTTCTTGAACTAATTCCTGTTTGACATTTTGTGTTCTTTGATCAACATCTACTAATCCTCTTGCTGTACCCTGCTAACCACTGTCTGCTGCTATAAAATTGCCCTTTTTCTTTAGATTCCACATATAGGTCAGATCATGTGGTAATTTTCTCTTCAGGACACTGTCCTGACTTATTTCACTTACTATAATAAACTCCATACAGTATTCCATTGTATATAAATGCCATGTTTTCTTTAGGCATTTATCAGTAATTGATGTATAGGTAGCTTTCATACATGGCTACTGTGAATTCTGCTTCAGTGAACTAGGAGTGAAGATGTCTCTCTGATATACTGATTTCCTTTCCTATGGATGTATACCTAGTCGTGGAATTGTTGGATCATATAGTAGTTCTATTTTTAATTTCTTGAGGAACCTCTATACTGTTGTTCTACTGGCTGTACTAGTTTACATTCCCAACAGTGTGCAAGCTTTCTCTTTTCTCCACAGCCTCACCAGCCTTTGTTATCTTCTGTAATTTTAATAATAGCCATTCTAACAGATATTTGATATTTCATTGTGGTTCTAATGTGCATTTCCCTGAAGATTATTGATGTTGTGAATTTTTCATATATGTATTGGATCATTTGTATTATCTTTTGAGAAATTTTGGTACAAGTTCTTTGCCCATGTTTTAATCAGGTTGTTTTCTTGCTATTAAGTTGTTTGAATATGAGCTATACCAGTGATGGTGAACATTTTAGAGCTTTCAGTTGCAAACAGCCAGTTGCAGCATGTGTGCCATAGGTTCACCAGCTCTGATCTACACTGTCCTCTCTTAGAATACATTCTTTCTTTTTTTTTTTTTTTGGCGGTACTGGGGATCGAACTCAGGACCCTGAGCTCGCCAGGCAGGCGCTTATTCCACTGAGCTATATCCCCAGCCCCAGAATACATTCTATTAGTTTTCTAAGACTACTGTAACAGCATAGCACAAACCAAATAATTGTCTAATTATTGGATGTTGAAATAATTTATTTAACAGAAATTTATTGTCTCATATTCAGGATGCTACAAATTTGAGATCAAGGTGTCACCAGAATTGTGTCCTTGTGAGCACTCTGAGGGACAAGCTGTTCTGTGCCCCTTTCCTAGTTCCCCGTGGTTGCTGGTAATTGTTAGCAACTATTAGCTTACAGATGCATTATCCTAAATTCTACCTTCATCTTCACAGGATATCCTGCCTGCATGGATGTCTGCCTCCGTGTCCAGGAGCACCAATAATTTGGGGTTATGGCCCACCCTAACAACCTCCTTTTAAATTGATTCCTCTGTAAAGACCTTATATCCAACATGGTCACATTATGAAGCATTGGGGGGAAAGGATTCCCATAAATCTTTTTTTGGAAACACAATTCAATCCATAACACTCATATTCTGAAATGTGAAACTTAGAGTTTAATAAAACCTTGTTTACTGCAGCATTGTTGACATGGTTTAGTAATGGGTTCTCCATCAAACCATTCATTCTGACTTGTAGCTGTTATACTTCAGCTGATTAGAATGAAAAGCCCTAAAAGGTGGAATTTCCTAACTTACTAAGAATTAACCTGCTGATGTCACTGTGACATTTGGCCTCTGTTTTCTCCACGATATACATAATTGAAGGGCTGTTGATACGGTTTCTATCCTAACTTTGAATCCATGTTCCACTTTCCGAACCTGCTTATCCATTATGGCAAATCAAGGTACCCTGATGTTGTCGATGACTTTTGTCTTAGTCCCTTCTTCCTTGAAACCATGCTTTCAGCTCTTGAAATTTGTATTTTCCTCCACTTTTGGTCACTTGTCCTTGTTCTCTGGGTTTCTCCAAGTAGTCTCTCCTAAAGAAACTGTCTTAGAGAATCTCTACTGGAGGTCCTTGATTCAAATCAAGATGCCAAACAGGTCATTTTAGCCAGTCCTTTGACATCAGTCACCACTGTCAACGAGTCCACACATCGGCACAGACTGGGCTCCTTAGTTTTCCCACAAAATGGGGAATTTGATGAAAGAATTTATTGTCCTCTTGCGATAAATATTGTGAGAACCTCCTATGTGACTCTCCTCATGTTCATTCTCTATCTCGTTTGGTTAGATTAACCTGCAGTTGTTACAGTTTCTAATGAGTAATTCTGAAAATAAAATTTTCTTTTCAATATCCAGTAAGACCCTTCCACCTTGCCTGTTCTATGAATGTATTCTTTAGGTTGATATATAAGCATTTCTATATAGAAAATACATAAAAGTGCATAGTATATATAGATATATGCTATACTATATAGTATACTATATCATATATCATACTACTATACTATATTATATATAGTATACTACACAGCATACTATACTGTACTATGCTACACTATTGAAAGTGTATAGTATACACTATACTATATTCTGTACTATAGCATAGAAAGTATAGTACATACTTTCTAGAGCTCTAAACCAGGGGTTCTCAGTAATGGCTGGACAATGAGTCATATGAGGATTTTTATAAACTGTTGATGCCTGTGGCCCACCTCAAGGATTCTGATTAAATTGGTCTGGAGTATGCTCTATGCATCGTGATTTTTAAAAGTACCTCACTGATACCAGTGTCTGTCAGGGTTGAGAACTATATATTTAGAGCAACATGTGCCTAGTTATAAAGCCTACAGTAATCCTCTCATTCAAATGCAAATTCTGATTCAGCAGCTCTGGGCCTGGGGATCTCAGATTCTGCATTATTAATAAGCCCACCTTTTGCATGGCAGGTTGAAGGCTTAGCTTTCTGAGGTCCAGGGCCACATTTTGCTCATCTTTGTGTCTCTAAAGTTTAGCGTACAAGCTTTTAGCAAATACTTGAAACCAAATTAAATTTCAGCCTCCCCTCAACTCTCTAGGCTTTTTCTCTAGACAGTGAAGTCCAAATGCTTGGACCTATCTCTTCTTGAAAGCTATCCCTAGCCACAACCAGATGACTAGTCATTCATTGATTCATTCATTCATCCTGTGAATGTTTCTCATATTCCCTTTATGGCCTGTTATTGAGAATTCAGTAGTTCATAATGCATGGTTTCTGCCCTTAAGTTTGTGGTCTTTGAAAGGAGGTGATACTACTTTATGCCTGTGCTTCATACACTATTTGTGTTAAAGGATTAGGTGTTTTGTGTTTTATTTGTAAAATACAGAAGTCAGCAGTTGGACATCTCAATAATGTGATAACCACAAAAAGTTCTAAATGAATGTTCTCAGGTTCTGTACTGGCCACTGAATGGCAATAAGTTTTCAGATTACATTGGTCCAGGGATTGGCCACTTCAAGTACCTCTGCTTCAATGCCTTGCCAGACAAAATGCAGTATGAACAAAAAGTATCAACATCCCCAGAAGCTTCTGAAAAATGCAGAACAACCCCAGGGCTACTGAATCACAATCTGCATTTTGGTGGGATTTCCAAGTGATTTGTGTGCATATTATAGACCAAAGAGCTCAGCTACAGGGTGCATATTAGCTTCATGTGAGAGTTTTTAAAATTCTGCTGTTTAGCTGGGCGTGGTGCCGCACAGCTGTAATTCCAGCCCTCAGAGAATCTGAGAGAGGAGAATCACAAGTTTGAGTCCCTCCTGGGCAACTTAGTGAGACCGTGTCTCAAAAATAAGAATGTAAAAAAGGTTGGGGATGTAGCTTATTGGTAAAATGGCCCTGGTTTCAGTCCTCAGAAATGAAAAGAAACCTGCTACCCAAACTATATCTCAATAAACTGAACTACAAATCTCAGGGGAGGGGGTGTAGCAACCAGGCATCAGTATTATTTTTGTAGCTCCTTGGTGACTTTGGCGGACAGCCTAGGCAGCGGTGGAGAACCTGTGGCCTGTGTAACTCAGTGGGCACACAGTGTCCTCTCTATCCGTATGTGAATCAAGTCACCCCAGCATTGCCCTGTAGGTGAGCATCTGGGCTTCATGGGATAAAAGCGCATAAATGCACACCAAATGTAAACTTTTACCTTGCACTAAAAAGCTGTTTATATCATTGAAAGCTCTGCAATGGTGTTTTTATTGTAAGACAGAAGATGTTAATGTGTGCTATTTTTTTTCAAAACTAAAATCTCAGTATTTAGGTTTAAGTGCAGGGTTGGCATTTTGTAATGAGTAAGTTGGTTTTGGGTTGCAGTTTGGGTAGTTGGACCCTAAAAGGCTCACCACCACTGGCCCAGAGGAAGAAGCAGTGTGAAATCACTGCAGAAT
>PVLD010014244.1:0-53080 GCA_004027595.1 Dinomys branickii
AAAAAAAAAAAGAACTGAATTGGTCAGATGGAGAAAATGTGTGTGTGTGGTACCAGGGATTGAACCCAGGAGCTTCTCACTGAGCTACATCCTCAACTTTTTTATGCTTACTTTAAGACAGGGTCTCACTAAGTAACTAAATTGCCCAGATTGGGCTTGAACTCATGATCCTTCTGCCTCCCCCTCTTCCTCCTGAAGTACTCAGATAATGGGTAGTTACCATCATGCCCAATTTGAGGAGGATTTTTGTCCAAGATCTTCTGCTAAGCTTGATTGTATTTTCTTTCCAACCCTTTCAAAACTTCTCAAGCAACGAACTCTTGAAGGTTGTTTTGGAGAAAGTGGCTGCTGATACTTTTTGTTGAAATTGACTAGTCATCTTATAAAATGATCTGAACTATAAGAGCACACAACTTAATGCTGGTAGTATATGGGCTTCCCCTGCCATTACTCAAGTCAGGACAGTCTTAATATTACATAATTTGGACCGATTCTGGTGAATCGCTAGACTTCCTTTAATAGTAATCGTTGCTGGTAGTGTCTACCCGTACTGCTTTGTTTTATATAGAACACAATTTGAATGTTTTCATTATAGACTTCTTTAAACATGTCCTCAAGAGAGACCTTATTTCTGTCCAAAGCGCAAGTGTTTATGTACCTCTCATTATTGCTTCTGATGCTACATGAAGGCGCTGAGAAATAGGCAGGGTGGTTTTACTAATTCCCATTTCACAGGCTAGGAAACTGCAGTTCGGAAAAACACTGCTTATACAACTAGTATGCACACAATTTGGGACTCAACTTGAGCTTTCAGAATTTACTTCTTTCTATGCCACTAGAGCTGCCTTTTAATGTCATACAAGTGTAATGCTTTGTGGTCCACAAAGTGCTTTCGTGTGCCTCTTTCTTACAGAATCACGCTAGACAGGGAGAGCAGGCCATTTTACGAATGTGAAAACTGTAACGCAGAGAACACCGATAAGCCTGGCTCATGAGTATGTATAAATATAGGTATATATCAGCTCTACAGTTTAAATTTCTATGTATAGCCACATAAAATAATCATGATTTAATATCCCGACGCGTTTACACTTAGAAAAATATATGGGAAAGTATTATCAGCACAATTGTATGTCAGCTAATTGGCTGTCTGCCTCTTCCAGCCTGCTGGATTTCTTGCTTCTATAGCTTTAAACAAGAATGACTCATCATCAATCCATGTACGATCAGAAACCCAGTATCCTTCCCAGTAGCTCCAGGAATTCTGGGAGGTCTCCATTTCTATGAATCATTGCTGGCTTCGATTTATTTTTCTGAAAAAATCTTGGTCTGCATTGAAGGCTTCTTCCTTATCTGTCCATTTTCCACTCCAGGCAACTGTTCAAGACATCCTTTATTCTTCCGATGTGTGATGGACACTGTTACAAGTGGAAGGTGTCACAAGTCAGAAGGACATACGCTGAAACGATGATATTAAATATCCCTGTTTCACCTCTTTGACTTGATCAATGACAGATAATACCGTACAGTTTAAAACCTCTCCTCCCCTCATCCACCCTCTTTTCATAGGAAATCTACAATTAGAATGATTGGCATGCTGATACAGTTGATATTGTGCGGCATTTTTATAGTTTAGGGGAGATTTCTCAATCTGACTACTTTTTGCAACACCTCTGTGAAAGGGAGAGATGCAAAAATAACTTACTCATTCCCCGTCCTAGAGCTGTAATTCAAATCAAGGCACCTTGTGTAATTTATCTAGTGAGAACTTAAAGAGGCCTTTAAGAGGAAAGTCATGCTGAAAATAATCTTATAATCTTCAGGAATGACATTCATCAAGGACTTAAACAGCAAAACTATATAGACAAATTTTCCTTTATAAGTTTAAGAAATTTGATACTTACGCTTTCTTGAAAGGAGATCATTTATGTTTAAGTCCTTAGAGTCTCTTATACTCTCTGACATGTTTAGGATGTAATTAATCATTTGGAAATTTATTTATTATGATAATAATTGTCATGTTTAATATAGTTTAATAATACATTGAAAGTTGAAGAGAACTGCAAGTTGAAGTTAGAAACATTTTTATAACCTTCATCATACATTGCAGAAATCATTATTTTCTAATGACTTGCTCTGAAAGCAGTAAACATAAAGATTAGTCAGATTCAGAGACCTATTCTAAGCTATAAAAACACTGCTTGCACAGGATATGCAAGCCGTACTTTTCTGTCAGTTTCTGAGCAGGATTTTTATAATAGCCTAACATAAACAGCTGCTGTTTTAATGACTTAGCCTTTAAAATTTTGAGGAAACTTTAGATTTTTGCTGAATAAAGTATGTTAGTCACATGCATTTTTGAATTATTCATGCAATGCTTAGGAAAATTTATAATCAAAGTTGCATCAAAGTAACTCTAATTAAATTTTTATTATTTGTAAAACTACTGCATGCACAATTAGTACTTTACTAATTAGTCATACCAAATATATATAAAGTCAGCTATTCAAACCAAATATACAGAGTTAATTTAGGGAGAAAGAGTTGCCAAATAAAGTACTCACTACTCTTTCAATGGGACATTTAAATAGTGATAAGAAGGAACATGTAATTTTGTTTTTGACAGGTTAAGTATGAAGACTGAGAGTACTACAAGGTTCTAATTTCTATTACACACTGTTGTTTGTGTCTAGATGTCCCCTCAAAGCTTCATGAGTCATGGGAGTGGGCTTCTAGAGTTTATGATTAATGCATGGTCCAATGCTGGGACTATAGGAATGAGTGCTACACCCATCCTGGGGCAGGTAGCCTGCATATAATATAAGTGAGAACAAGAGCCTTGCTGTCAGTTTGGGGTTTTGCAAGGGGAACAACATAATACAGGACACATATTTCATGAAATTATTTATAATAGCACCCAAAGAATCACATATAAGAAGAGAGTAGAGGAAATCTGTCCACACACTAAAGACCAATGAATCCAGCTGAGGACCTGGATCCCATGGCAATGTTCTGCATGAGTTCAGCTAAAAACCTACAGCCCATAACAGTGCCTTCTACAAGTCCAGCTGGAGGTCAAGAGCCTATGACAATGTCTCACATGGGCCTATTTCATGGATTTGCACTGGGAAGGCCAAAGGTCAGTGGTAGAATATAGAAAGTCTGTGCCAGTGGGATGAAGGATCTGTGCTAGTAGGATGAATGATCTGAACTGGAGACAGGAAGTGACGCTCAAAGTAAGAACCAGAGCTTCCCCAAAAGGTACCATAGCTGTCCTCAGCAACACTGAAGTCCCAAGCTCCTCTGATGATGAAGCAAACCGAGTTCCTACCCAGAAAGCCAACATGACAAGCTTCTCCAGGAGAATGAGCAGTGCATCATCTTCCCCTCTGCAGCCAGGAACCAATGTTCAAATTGAAGACCAGAACTCTCCCAAAGTGAACCATAGCCAATTTCAGGGACAATGAGTTCCTGAGCTCCTCCTCTGACAAGAACAGCCAAATTCATTAGGAAAGCCAACATGACAAGGTCCTCCAGCAGAATAGCCCAAGAGAACCAGCAGCTCTCTCACAGCTTCCCAACAGCTTCCACCAGCTCCCAACACTCTAAACTTTTTCAGTACTGCCTCTTATGCGGCCAACAACTATCCTCAGGGGGGCCTCCCACACTGAGCACCATACTGGTTCAGCTCATCTGGGTATTACAAGTTGACCACCAGTTGTCTATCCACCACACTCACTCTCTCACTCATCCTTTTTTGCTCTTGTTGCTTTTGCTATTTTCCACTGCCATGAACTGTTGCCCTCTGCCACACAACCCTGCCTTGAAGCCATCTCATTATGGACTGAAACCTCCACAAACTGTGAATTAAATAAACTTTTCCTTCCCTGACTTTGGGTGTTAGGTATTTTGTCTCAACAATGAGAGAAAATATAACTAAGTCAGAATTTGGTACCAGGAGTGGGGTCATTGTTGACTGTACCTAACCATGTAGTTCAAGAGCCTTTGGGAATGGCTTGTAGGGAGAATTTGGAAAATGTTGCCTGAAAGAGTAGAGCTATAGGGGCTGGGGATATAGCTCAGTGGAATAAGCACTTGCCTAGCAAGCGCAGGGTCCTGAGTTCGATCCCCAGTACCGGAAAAAAAAAAAAAAAAGAGTAGAGCTATAATGCCCTGGGAGATTCTGGTCAGAGCTCAGAAGACCAGAAGGCTGATAAAAAAATCATGCTGGTAAAGACCAGGTTTGGGAGATTTCTGCTGGGAAGAAGGACTGCATTGGTTGTTGGACTCCACATGATGTGTGTTATGGCTTGGCAGAAAGTTTGTCTGTATTTTGCTTGTGTATAGAGACATTGTTGAGACTGAGATTAAGGGTGTTTGGCTAATTAATCTGACAAAAGAAATTTCAAGGAAGTCTAATATTGGAGTGGTGGAATGGCTATTGTTGGGGGCGTTTAGCAAGATTTATGTTGAGAATTGAGAGCAAAGAGCCCAGCAGGGTGATTTAAAATGTGACTTTGGCCAGAAGAGAGGCTCTAGTAAAGCTTTCGACTACAAAGATGAAGCAGAGGAGATTTTGATAGCTGAGAAGGAACAAGAGGATAGAAAAGATGGCCAGAGGGCATCATAAGAAGCAACAAGTCTCCACCCTTTACAGCTGGCATCAGACATTGGTAGCATCCATGTGGTGCTAGTTTTAGGTGCATGGAACATGTAAAAATTGTGGACTTAATGTGGCTTCCACCCCAATTTCAGAATGCCTGGAGTCCAGGCAGTGTGCCCTGAGAGGACCATGTGTAAAGCTGTGAATGAAAAGCCAAAGATGCAGTGAAAGACCCCAGAAGTTTGGAAAAACTAGGAATGTGGATCATCTAAGGAAAGTTGCAAGGAGGGAGCAAATCAGGCCCAAGAGAGAAACCACAGGAGCTAGAGCCACCAGAAGTACTGCAGGGTGGAGCCACATAAGCCCTTTGGCACTCACAACTGACCACAGATTGCTTTGGATGTTCCACATGAAACTACAGGACTTCATGTTTGCCCTGCTGGATTTTGGACTTGCTTTGGTCCCAATCCTTTGTAGCCCCCTTTTTGCACCTTTTGGAATGGTAATGTTTACCTTGTGCCACTGAATGTTGGAAGTGTTTTCATTTGTACAGGGGCTCTTACACTCACGGGTTTGCCTTAGGTATCAAAGGAGACTTGGGACATGGACTTTTCAGCAATACCGAAACTGTTAGGACTTTGGCAACTCTTAGAGATAGACTAAAATGCCTTTTGCTTAAAGGGATATGAATGAGTATTTGGGAAGCTGGGGCAGAATATTATGGTTTGTGTCTAGGTGTCCCCCCAAAGCCTCATGTACTAATGAGGGTGGGCTTCTAGAGTTTGTGATTGGTTCACGGTCCCATGCTGGGAATATGGCTGTGAGTGCTATATACCCCTGGGGTGGGGAGCCTGCATATAATACAAGGGAGGGAAAGAGGCTTGCTCTCTCCTTCCTTTTTGCTTTTATTGCTTTCACTGTCTTTGGCTACCTTGAACTGTTGCCCTGTGCCAAGCTACCCTGCCTTGGAGCCAGCTGATTATGGACTAAAACCTCCACCAACTGTGAGCTAAGTAAACCTTCCTTCCCTAACTTTAGATATCGGGTATTTTGTCTCAGCAGTGAGAAAAAAGTACCTAAGACACAAACTTTGCCTCACTGACCTCTTAGGACCTATATTTGTTCTGAGATATGTTACTGCATTGGTAGCTAACATTTATTGAGTATTGAACACAATACCTTAATTTTTCTCTTATTTCCATTTTACAGTTGAATGCGTGGAATCCCAATATGTTCCCTATTCACGCCCAGTTTCAGCAAGCAAATTTCAGAGTAAGACTTAACCTCAGAATCTTTCAAAAAGAAATGTATTTTGCTGTTTTCCAAGCCTCTGTCTTTCAGGCCAGGTAGGAATAAAATATTTAGACACATAATTGTGATTTTTTTAAAAAAACTTCTCTTTTCAGGGAATAAATTGTGGTTGAGCATACATTTTATATATCTGTGGTATGAGATCTTCTTTAGGAGAATTTTTATATAAAACAGTAAGTCAATAAATGTTGCTAAATTTATATTCCCTCCAGTAAACATGATTAATTATAATTCATTCAAATTATTTTTGTGTACTAATAAGTAATCAAGTGGCCATTCTCTGAGCCCATTATTTTGTTTTTAATTCTTAGCAGAGGAATAATCATTACAATTGGTGTTTAAAATATAAATGAGGAAACATTATCTAAAACAGAGAGTTTCCATGATACTTTGGGAATTTAGAAATATTTTAAATTTCAGGGTAACATACAAATTTCAGGGTAACATAAAATCATAAAGCAAGTTATGGATAGCAGATACTGACAAATATGCCCCTGTGAGAGCTAGCGGTTCATTTCATAGGAAATTTCCTGCCCACTGATGACTGTCCTCAAATCTTCCTTTAATTATGGAGGAACACTGATAGTACTTAACAATACAACTTACTTAGCTGTATTTCTCATATTTTGAGTAATAAACAGCATTCAAAGTACTTGTGATAAGATTAAAAAAAACAAGGAAAGCTAGAACAAGGCCCTCTATTGAGAAGACCCTTGATACGTCTTAAGTTGACTGTTTCATAAAGATCCTTTTTGTCTCAGCCAGGTTCACTTGGGATTTGTTTAGTAATATTTTTAAAATCTAATATTCATCACTGTTTTTTACGAACAAATTTAGATTTATGAGAAACACAAACATGTGAGAAATCAACATTTCATATCAAAGTTGAGGACAGAAAAAGCTGAATTCAAATGTTTGTTCTCAGAAGCACTGCTGAACTCATTGTCTGGATTGTACCACAGAAGGCTGAAAGCAAAACACGGGTGGGTCCGTCAAACAATCCAGGATTCTGTTTATCACAATTGAAGCTGTGCCTTTCATGTCACAGTCCCGTCAGCAAGAGGAGGGGAGGAAGAGATAGAGGCCCATCAGCGAAATAGTATCCTCTAACAACAACCAGTCACTTCCTGCAATCAAAACCATGCTAGCATGTGGCTTGTTCAAATAAAAATTACTGGACTGGAGCCAAACAAGGAAAGAAGTAATTGATAATGTGGTTTTTCAGAAACCATCCATCCATCAAATATGTCAGTGCTTCATGATACTTTATTTCCCTTCTGAACAAAGATGCTTAAAATTCATTGTGTGCACTTAAAAACAAAGTGTCCTTGTGCTGGTTTATAAAGATACTCTTTTAGTTTGGGTTTGTTTTGTTATTTGGTTACATTCCCTCCCATCCTGCATATTTTTTTTTTCCTGATAGTTGCTGGAAATTTCTGCCATTCCTAAACAAAGCATCTTTGTGCTGTATCAGCTTGCATTTTCCTTGGATTGTGTGTGGATGATGCCTTTTCCCTGACTTCAGCACTGGCGTATTGTAGCCATAGCTTTAGTAAGTAGACTGTAACAAACAGATTCACTGGCCCTCTTTGTGTGCTGCATCCTATTAACCCGCCTGTGAGAAGCACTGCTCAGAGTAAGACCCAGGAACTATCGCAAGCAGAGGGAAAAACTGATGAGGGAGTGTTGGCTCATACTTGCGTCTATACAAAACCATTAACAGTTACTATGAAAAGAAACAATCTTTCAATAATCCTTCCCGTAGGGATGAACATCTTCCAACTACAACTTGTCATTTATGTTAGGATCCTAACTATCAGCTTGCAACACCATCAGTAGCCAACAGTAGTAATGTCTTTCAAGCGAATGTCAGCAGGATTTGCTCACTTCCACTCTTGCTAACTTTCACTTGGAACTCAGGCTTAAAAAATGGTTCAGATGACACTTCAAAATGGACAAAAATGCATGATAGTTTCCCCCAAATTATCTTTAAAATCATAATTATATGATTAAAATATCACAGATGAAAATATGAGAAAGAATGAATCATTGGTGAGTAAAAATGGGAAGAAAAAGTTGTACGTGAATCTGAAAGTTTTCTTTTACTTCACTACTTATTTATAAATCAATGCAACCATACCATGATCTCCCTTGAACACTTATAGCCCTATCAACTATTGCCCTCCCAGTAGCACATAATAATATTTTGATTTTGTTGTCTGTGTCTTGGGACATGTTAGCAGGAAGCCAGGGCCTCATGAGACAGTTGTCCCTCATTCAGGCAGCTAAGCTGTGGCCAAGAAGCTATGGCTATTACCTCTCTGTCTTGGTAGAGATTGTTTCCAAAGAATACCAGGAATAAGGAACAAACAAAATAAAACAACCTTCAGTAGCAGACAGATCCTCTACATTATAAGACCTATTCCTGGATTTTTTTTTGGTATGCTCCAAACTAAAACTGAAAAGTCACATTCATACATGATAATAAAATCGGTTTTCACGTGTAACCTCTTTTCTGTCTGTGAGATATTAATACTCATATAGCAAAAAGAAGAAACTATTCACTCCTCATCCAAAGATCGCAAGACAAATAATACAGAAGTCAGGGCTATTTTTGTTGGGAAAGATTATTAATTTGGAAATAGCAAAGGAGTCAACTAATAAGTCAACATCCATCATGGGTCTTGGAAAGTAAGACCTAATTTTGCTCTTTTGTAGCTTGGAAAGTTACCAAAAAAGTCAGTGTGTGATTCTGCTTTCCAAGATATTCACAAGAGAAACTATGGAAGCAAGTAGACATATTTGCTAGTTTGTTTGGTAGGTGGACTTTAATACGCGTCCATCCTGCCCACTGCTTCATGCTAGACCACACGGGAATATACACATGAAACAAGATATATTTTTGCAATATTTTAATCTACTTTAGCTTTTCTGTTTGCTTTGTATTTTTAAAAACTGAATTCCTTCACACTTTTACAGAGTACCCAAAAGGTATACACTTCAGAGAAGTTTAGGGTTTTTAAATTTTATTTTATTTTTTGTTTGGTACCAGGAATCATTCTTTTTTGTGTGTGGTACTGGGGATCAAACTCAGGACCTTGTGCTTGCCAGGCAGGCGCTTATGCCACTGAGCTATATCTCTAAACCTGGTATTAGGGATCAAACTCAGGACCTTGTGCTTGCCAGGGAGTAGGGGTGTTACAGAAATGGTTCAGGAAACAAACAAAAAAGCAATACTCAGTTTCCGATATTGAAAAGAGGACTTTGTTACAAGTCACTGTAGTCTTGAAAGCCAGGTTTTGTCAAAACAGAAAGGACTTTCCAGTCACTGTATCATACCGAGGGCTAGGCACCACAGGCTAGATTTCCCTCCATTGTCAGAACTGGCCAGTAAAGCTCACTGTTTGGAGGCGGAAGGAGGACGTGACAATGAGAACTGAAAACCCTAGGGCCTGCTCCTTTTGGTCTGTGGGATTTTGGTGAAGGGAAATGAGGGAGAGGTTGTTGGTGGTCAGGTCACCAGCTTTTCTTCTGACCAGTGTCCAGAGGGCAAGAACATGTGATAAACATGTAAACCATTCCATTAATTTCATGTATGTATATTTTTACACTTGTCTATCCCTGAATTCAGGGTGAGTCAGGGTGTGTCAGAGCTTTCTAGAAGGAGGGCAGTCATTTTTTAGGGCAGCCATCAAAGAAGCCAGGGAAACTGACTGGCTAGGATCCATTGGGAATCCACAGAAACATCGGTGAAAAAGGTGGCACTAAGTCATCAGAGGGATAACCAGCTCCAAATCAAACTGAAAGAGAAAACTCACCAATACCTACACAAGCCCAGGCTCCAAGATCAGTTCAAATGGAACTTCATGGAAGGATAGCCATTAAACCTGCCCAAACCATTTGTTCCCTTGTCCAGGGGTCTTCTGTAGTAGATCCACAAGGGTCTAAAATGAACTGTGCTATCCTGGACCATGATTCCCTCAACTACCACAAAAACCATCGAACTCCATCCCCTTCAACTATACCCAGAGGGCTTGTTGGAGAATGGGGAACAGAAATAGAAATCTAAGGATGGGCATTTCTTCCAAGTAAGTAGAATGTTTAGGTAGAACAACTAAAATGAAGTGAACAAGGTGAAATTTCCTAAGTTATTAAAATAAATTCAGGATTTTGTCTTTGTTGCCCAGTTAGGTGAGTATTTTATCAGTTATTAGAAAAAATTAAAGAAGCTCTGGATTCTATCAATATATGATTGTAATACAAGTGAATGTTGACTCTTGGACTCCAGATTAGTGAAGTCACTCAAGATGTCTAGAATTAAAAAGTGATAATATGAGAACCTCCACAACACAATATGAGGTACCATTAACATAAAAGTCTATGAGAGATAGACTAGGTCAACATTCACTCATGCATAAATCAACAAACTTTGATCCTATGACCTGCATTATAATGTTAACGGTGTTTACGTTGACCCAAGAGATTCTGCTGTTATTGCTATTACATCTTAATGCTGTTCCTTGATCCTTGTTTAGAAAGGAAGCAGATTCTACAGGTGAGTTATAACCCTTTAACGGTAACAGCCAGATATGTGTGAAAGCCAAAGTATGAGCACTGGGATAAGTTATTGTCTGCTTTCTGATGGGTCATTTCAAGAAATTATATACAACGGTAAAAGGAAAAAGTAAGCAGATGGTAGGGATGTGTGTGTCTTAGTTACTTATTTCACTGCTGAGACAAAATACCTATCACCCAAAGTTAAAGGGGCAAAGGTTTATGTAGCTCACAGGTTGTGGAGGTTGTGGAGGCCATAATCAGCTAGTTCTAAGGCAAGGTGGCAGATGGCAGTGGGTGATGGTTCATGGCAGTGGAAGAGAGCAAAAGCAATGAGAGAGAAGACTGTTCCTTATATTGATGTAGGCCGCCCACCCTAGGGCGGGTGTACTACTTCCACCCTTAATCCCGGCATTGGGCCATAAATCCATCACAAACTCTACATTCACCCACCTCTAAATAGCCCACCCCACACGACTTCATGAGGCTTTCAGGGGACTTCCAGACACAAACAACAGCAGTATGGAAAAGTGTATCTGAGGGCCTCACAAGCATAGAAAGACTGCATTGGTATCAAAGGAAATAAATGGATTGGGAGAGGAATAGGAATGGCACTGTGATTTTTTTCTTGGGCATATAAGCTCAGTGGTCTTCCCTTGGCATCTCAAGTACATACCTGTCTTCCCCACACAGCTGAAGCCATGGCATCCAGGACCTGATGTGGAATTAAATGTCAGAGTGTTATCAGTTACTGGTAAATGCTTCCTTGGGCACTGAATTTAGTTTGTTGGTCCTCTTTCAGCCCAGAATTCAGGATTCATACTGACTTCCCTTTATCTTACAATGTGTGTGAGGGGGTTACGGGGTGAACAGCAGATGACAGCAGGTAGCTGGATCATTCTATCATAATGAGACAAATGCACTGGGTCATCTTTTTGAGTTTGATAGAGTTCCCTCTTTATAAAGCTACACTTATCAACTCGAGCCATTATCATGGCGAGAAGAAATGAGAGGAAGCAGTTAAACATTCACTTTCCTCGTTTGTGTTTATATCTACCCAGAAAAAAGCATCAATATTTAAATGTCTGGATTATTTTAGGCTTGTAAAAATCCAATTAGCTATTCCTCAGGCCCAGTGTTTGGAGCCTCCTTGGGACAGAGACTGGGACTGTTTAGTTCTTGTGGTCAGAAGCAGGGAACTCAGGAAAAGCTTAGTGGGGCAGGCTTGTGGCTGGCTTACTAGGCTTTCCTGGCGCCATACAAGTTGAAAGGGCAGGGCAAGGCTGGCTCAGGGACCTGCAGCAACCCTTGTAAAGGTTTTTTTTTGCGGTACCGGGGATTGAACTCAGGACCTTGCACTTGCCAGGCAGGAGCTTATTCCACTGAGCTATATCTGCAGCCTAACCCTCGTAAGGTAATTAGTGAAGGGGTCACCAGGACTCTTGGCAGCACTGGAAGTGCTTGGTCAGAAGAGCTGTATCACTGAAACACGTTATGGACTTGAGCCCTTTCCTTCTGGGCAGTTTAGGACTAACTCTACCTTCAGGTAGAAACCTCTGACCTTGGTCAGCTGTAGTAATTCTGGTTCCTTTGAATAAATACATCCTGCCCAGCCAAAGGCTGCTCGTTTGTGTTTAAGTCTAGGGCCTCATCCTTAAATTTAACAGATCCTGTACAGTAACATCTCCACTGGGCCTAGACAGAGGGGCTGGAGCCCAGGTGCCAGGACTTGTGTTCAGCAGGAGGGCTCCTGCTCTTACAGTAGTCCAGAGTCCCATGGTCTCTAACTCAGGGTTATTGTCTAGTTTATACTAATCTTTTCTTTTCCTGTAGACATCATTAGTTGTCTATGTAATAGCTTTGTATCTATTTCTTCCTTACTCTTAGAATTTCATGTCAGCTTATGGTAACAAAGAACCCAGCCCCTGGGGCAAGACTTGATTTCTCAAATTCTACAGCAGCTCCAGGAGTCACACAGTAGCAAGCCAAAGATTTCTGGTTGATGGTTTCTGGAAAATAATCTTGGGAGCATTATCCCATTCTACTGGGCCACCTCACATGCTACAGGGTTATTTCAGAGGATGAGTGCAAGCAGGATCTGTTGCTTCCACCCTGGTCTTGGCTTCTGCAGACCAGGGTGCTAAAATCACTGTCCTACAAGGTTACATTCATGCCTGAGAGAAACCCTCCAAAGAGACTGGGGGACCCGTGAAGGAAGGGTAGATGCTAGAAAAATGAAAATACAAAAGTGCACAGTGGTAACAATAATTTTCCCAGTGTGCTATAGTTTTCAAAATCCAAAACAAAAAAATAAATTCCATATAGTATTTTAATGTTTCAAAGTACATTTCCTCTTCACAAAATTGAAATGCAGGCAGAGGAGGCATTACATCTGAGCCTCTAAAAGTTGAGATTATTTTTATAGACTATAAGGTGGTTATTACCTGAATTTTATTTAAAAAGAAGATGTGTAACTTTATGTGGCAATTTCAATTGGGAATGACTATGACGTATCTGAAGTGCAAACAAAATCTGTGAACAGTGTTTATTTATGTGTACAGGTGAGCTAGTTTTCTCAAAAGTGCAGGTAGTCTATTTGGAAAGGAAAGTGCTTGTTTTCCATGTTTGATGCTTTTCACATTTTTATTTGAAGTTCCTGTCGGACTCTCAAATTCTTATTTTGTAAAGAAAATCCATCTAATAAACCAGAAGGTCTGATCCTAAGCTTAATTGATGTAGAGCAGGAATGCCAAAAGATGAAATATATGCTGTTAATATTCTACCTCTTTTTTTTTGAACCAGGGTCTCACTTTGTATTCTAGGGTGGCTTTGAACTCACTATGTAGCTGTGGCTGCCCTTAAACTCACAAAGATCCTCCTGCCTCAGTCTTCTGCATACTGGAATTATAGGTATGCACCACCAAGCCTGACTAATCTTCTACTTCTTACCCCTAGGAGATATAACTAATTAATTGTGCCATTGTTTTGCAAGAATCCAGACATGGCCTCAGAATCCCTCCTAATGCAGCACTGTATGCAACCTCTTCCAACCTGATCAGAGCTGGCAGTTCTACAGGAGTGTTCCATATGGAATTATGGTGGTCACAAATTTGTTTTGTTTTTTCAGAATGTTGATGCTCTGGGAAAAGGCACTGCACTTCTAGAAATAGTCTTCCAAGTTTTTGGTTCACATCCTGGTGGTTACACAGATTTGAAACTACTGGTTAAACTGTAGCTTGTGTTCTCAAGGAATTCAAACCACACGTCCATAAAGGCTAAAGTATTGGAGCCTGTTGTAGAAAAGTGTCATGATAGTAGAGAGTGGCGGTTACTTAGAACATCTATTATAGTGTGCAAGAGGAAGATGTATATTGCCCATGCAGAATACAGGAAGATATTAGGAAAAGATTGGTTTGTTAAATAAGTTTTTTTTTTCCATCTCTCAGCAGTGGTCCTGTATTGCTGATATTCATGCACTAGCAAACTACAACTGAATCTGAAGTAGGATATTAAGAAAAACTCAGGAAAATGAGGAAATCTGATCTCCCAGACCCCTTCAAAGCATTACTTGGTGTTATGTAGACATATGTAGGTGTCCCCTCAAAGACTCATGCACACATGGGTGGGACTTTTGGGAGGTGGCTGGATCTTATGTGTGCGACTCTTGATCAAAGATGTGCAATAATTGGATTAGTCCTAATTGGATTAATCCTAATTGGATTAGCACAGTTCTGGGTATGGCTGAATGGGTTTCCTGAAGACAAAAAGCCTACCCTAGGTATGGGTGGCACCAACCAATAGTCTTGTAGCCTGGATGGAATAAAAACAGAAAGGGAGGCTTGCTGCTTTGTGTCTCCTACCTGCTCTGCCATGGTCTGTTTCTTCTCTACCATATTCCTTTGCCATGCTGCCTTGCCTTGGATCCAGTTGACTATAGACTAAACTATCTACAAGCTTTGAGCCAAATAAACTTTTCCTCCTTTAAATGGTGTCAGGTATTTCATGCCAGCAACGAGAAAGTAATTAAAAACATTTAGGATTAGGGGAGAGATTAGCTATACTTACCTACTTTCTCTGTAAGACATGTTGAGATCTAATTCTTTAAACTAAAACCTAAACAGACAAAAGTTAGAAGAAAAAAAGTGAGGATGATATTAGTTGAAATATCATTCTGGACCACATTTCTGCTGATGATAACTAGGTGATCATAGTGTTGCAAGAATACGGGATCTAGTGATTGTGTGAGCCCTAAGGAAATTCTTAGCCCTCTCAGATTTCCTGCATCTACTAGGAAAGATGGAAGTTTATGTTGTTCAAACTTCCCAAAGCCTCTTTTTCTTTTCTCAGGGTTGCAACTAGGGAAAATGGACAGGAAAACCACCCAGCTGGCAGAAACTGAGCTACCAGATTGACCAATTAAAGAATTCAATATATTGCCAGGAAAATGATTCAACCACATAGGTGTCAATGAGACCTGCTAAAGCCATCATTTATCTTATTATCTATATCTAGCAGTGTGTATGTGTGTGTGTGTGTGTGTGTGTGTGTATGAGAGAGAAAGAGAGAGAGAGAGATGGCTGGAATCACCCTCTTGCCAAGAAAACACACACACACACACACACACACACACACACACAATGCTCACAGGCAATTCCCAAAGGAAATTAGAGTACTTGGGGCAAAGATCAATAGCACGGATCAATAGCATTTGCCCCCGCACATAGCTTCTCTTTTTCCCATTTCTAAATGGGATGTTTGATTGCTGTTATTTGAATTTTTTGTCAGCGTTAAATATTAGTGTCAGAAAAGTCACAGATATCAGCCTTTGATACTGGGTATTAAGCTAGTGGTGTTGAGGTGGCTGATTTTATCTGTGGTTATATGTGGTATTATTATATTTTGTGAACTGATCTCCATGTTGGTTATCTATTTCCACAAAATCTTGTTAACATGCAGCCACAAAAATCCAGAAGCTTAAAACAATAACCAGTTACTTAGTTCGTGAGTTTGTGGCTTGTTTGGACAGTTTTTCTAGTGTTGGCTAGGCTTGGCTGACCTCACTCACTGGTGTGTGACTCAGCTGGTGGTTTGGCTGGTGGCTGTCTTGAATGTACTCACCTAGAATAATGTGGCTCTGCCTACAGTATCTTTCATCTTCATGGACTAGCCTGGGCTTGTTCTGATATTGCTGGAAGGGTTTTAAAAGAAGAGCAGAAGCATATAGGGCCTCTTTAAGCCTAGGCCCAGAACAAGACCACAGTCCTTCTGTCTCATTCTTTTGTCCATATCCAGTCAGAGGAATATCAGGAGTAGACCTCAGTGGACACTTGCTGGAAGTTCTTGCAAAATCACATGGCAAAGGATATAGACAGAGGGCCAATGTGGACATTTGGGAGTTGTTTTGTAATCATCCCACCAAAAACTCATTTGATAAAGTGTTTAAATAAGAAGAGGGTACATGACAGAGCTGGCTGACAAAGAGATGGGTAGTGATTGAAATTCATCTCTGACCTTTCCGTACCCTTTCATTCTTTACAAGCAGCACACACCTCCTCTCTGCTAGGCAATGTTTATTTTAACCAGAGGCTTACTTGAAGATAGCAGAAAACTTCCAAAGACTCTGCTTCCTTGGCCATGGTGACTGTCCAGGGATGAGCGCCTGTCCCAACCTAGGTCAACCAGGTATCTCATAATTTACTGCATATCTTATTTGCTGCTTGGTCAAGGAGCGGAGAGGACTAATTAAGGCCGCTCAAAACGCCTTCCTGAGTGGGAGATCAGATAATCTCTGAGCGCAGGGGCTGACACCAGCGATGACAGTGCGGTGAAAGCAAGCCCGCAACAACGAAACGGACCCCTAGAGAGCAGCAATCCTTGGACAAAGTGAGAACAAATTCACTGGGTCACTTCAGTTTCCGGTACAGTTGTTCCTGACCTGTGTCACGCACAGTCTTTCTGTGAACTGGTTTTAGACGACATCTCTATCTCTATCTGTCTGTCTCTGTCCCTGTCTGTCTGTCTGACTGCCTCTCGCTCTCTAATAACATAAGCTGGGGGTTAGTTGACTACACTCAAAATAATCTAATGTAGTTGTGATTTGGGAAATAATTCTCCTGCTTCAAAACATTGCTTCTATTAGCAGGTCATTTTTTGCATTAGGAAAGTGTTACGGTTTATAACTAGATGTCACCCCCAAACCTCCTGTGTTCATAGATCGGGCTTCTGGGAGGCAATTAGAACATCAGGGCATAATACTTACCCATGAGTCATCCCATTGACGAGTTCACAGCTAAATATGATTTGCGAGCCTGGTTGGAGGAGGAGGGCCACCGGGGGCATGGCCTGGAAGGGCCTGTCTCCTCCTCTGCCCCTCGACCTGGGCCTCTGCTTCCTGCCATGCCAGGAGCTATTTCTTTTCTCCCCTGCTGCACTGCATTGGAGCTAGCCAACTGTGGGTGAAATCTCTACACACTGTGAGCCCAAATAAACCTTTTCTCCTTTACCTCGTGGGTGTTGGGTATCTTTTCTTGAGAGCAGTAACCAGAGAGAAGGTGTACGAATTGGAACAAGCCGTGCACTTCAACACCTCCTTCCACCCTTACCTCAGTGTTGCCTGCAGTGTGAAGGCCTTCTGCTTTCGCTTTTCTGCCACCTCCACTGTACTGGGCTTTTTCTCTTTGTACACCTCATACACTTTAGACACAGTTTTAGGGTACAACTCATACGTCGAATTCTGTGCTCGCTGCTGTATCTGTATCTCTTTAAACAGTGATCCCTTCCTTTAGATATTTCAAAATTCTTTACCTTTGTATTCTTGGAGCATAATGTTACATTGCTTTTCATTAAAAAAATGCAAGTATTCTAAAGATTAGTCTATTAAAACCTTAAGATATTAATATCCTAGCTTGAAATTATTGATAAACACTGTTGAAGAACAAAATCGTTCATCCATCACTAGCTCTAAATCTTGGCTGCACAGTAGAATCACCTGGGGAGCTTTTGAAATACACTGATGCTTGAGCCTCGCCCTAGACCAATTAAATAAGAATTTCTGGGATTGCGGCCCAGGAATCAATATTTTTAATAGATTTCCAAGTAGTTCTAATATCCAGTCAGGATTAAGAATCACTGCCCTGTGTGTGATTTCTGTCCATTGTAAAGTGCTAGAGTTAAAGTAAAGGTTCCATCTCGCCGGGAGGAAGGTATCCAGAAAGTGGTGATTTTTGAGTTAAATCTGAAACGATGGCAGAATTTCAGTAGAGAAACATAAAAGAGAGAAAATAAAGTATGGACAGAGAGAAAGCACTGGGCACCTATCGGAAATGGCACATCCAACTTATCTGCAGTGTAAGGGGGTACAGTAGGGTTGAAATAGAGTTATTGAGTACCTGCTCTGCTCATCCTTAAACATACATTTGTCATTTAATTTGCACAGTTACACAGTGAGGGAAGAACTGATTTGTGGAGGAAAAGACTGAGGTGTAGATGCTTTAGGTCATAGGACGAGCTAGTGGTAGATCTTGGGTTAAACCCAGCCCTAGCTTCGTCTCCACACCAACGCATACAAGCTCACCTGGGGCTGAGAAGGAGGCTGTACCTGTTCACAATTACCTTGTTTTCCCCTTCCTCATCTGAAGCTACGGAAAGGCTCACGGGCTTGGGCTCAGGACCGTATGCTTTCTGGAGTAAATATCAACAGGGCTGATGCAGTTGGCAGTGGCCTCTGCTCTCTTGTCAGGCGGGGCTTAGCATGATTTCTCTTCTGAGTGTACCCTGAAGGCTCAACCACAGGGCTGCCTGCCCGCCTCCCGCCGGACTCCAGAACCAAGAGCAGAGGGAAACACACCTACCCCTAAGTGCGGTACCTCTCCTTCTGATAGTCCAGATTCCTCAGATTGATGTCCTTGAAATATTTGTTTCCTCTCTCATCTTCCACATTTGTCTACTCCTGACCTTGGACTGGCCACGAGGCAGCGTGCTGTCCCCTCCTAAGCAGGCAGTAGCATTCTTGCCACTCGCCATCCAAGGGTTCTTTTCTCTACCTCCCTCTTTGCCTGGTACTGACAAGGCACAGGCCTGAGCAGATGAGGCATGGCAGTGACCAGATTTCACCTTTCAGACTAAGCAAGGAACATTCATCATGGCACCTTCTTTAATAGGAGAGTGCCAGAGCAAAAGGGAGGTCAACAGAGGTATTTTCTAGAACTAGAAGGCGGGACTAATGGAGCTAGGAAACAGATTATTTAGAACTCTTCTATTGTGGGTGACAGAAAACCCACTTCAAACTTGTGTAAACAAATAAAGGGATGAATTAGCTATTCTCCCTGAAAGTTCAGTGTGCACATCTTCAGTCAAGGTTTGATCCAGGGGCTCAAATGATGTCGTCAGGCATCAGTTTCTTGGCTTTCTCTGCATTGCATTTATGGGCTTTATTCTTGAACTCTATGTAGTTGCCTTCAGCTCTGAGATTGCCATCAATAGCTGGGTTAGTCATCATAGAAATGATTTTTTATTGCTATCTTTTCTCAAGACTCAGAATTAACTATGATTGCAATAACATGGATGCATGCCTGCCTCTAAACAAATTAACAAGTCCAGGTGCCCGGAATGCTGTTGTTAGGGGTGCCTGGCTCAGGTGCCCACCTCTGAACAACTGATTTGGCTAAGAAAATGCAGTGCTTTAGTAGCCTAAGTGTGGATCACATGCTCCATCTGGAACCACATGATCTGAGACTGAGGGTAGAACGACTTCCCAAAGGAAGGAATTTGAAGTATTATAATGTAGGGGAAAAAATAAAATAGATGACAGAGAAGCAGAAGCAATAAGTGACCACTACAGGAAGCTATTGCAGAAGTCCAGGTCTAGTCAAGCATACGGCAAAGACAAAGGATATAACAAAACTGTCTTCAGTAGCCTGTGGTTCACGGATCTGCACCAGAGCAGCCATCGGGCAAATCACACCCACTGGGATCCTATGGATTCTTTCTTATCTCTTCTGCTAAGTATGGTTTAAACTACAGGGTAGTCCAAGCTGGAGGAAATTTACAGTAACTTCTCAGCCTTCATGTTAATGGAGCTCACAGATAACTGAATCCTACTGTTAACCTCAATATGTCATTTTACATAAACAGTTTGATTTCATTGCCATCCATTTCGTCCAAGCTGTTAATATGTTATTTTATGAAGTAACTGAGAAGTTCTACATATTATTTGGTCTATCATCAGATAGACAGAAAAGCCACGCAGTCCAGAGAGGGACTAGCATCTTCTTTTCTGGAAAAGGCTGAGTCGTGTATAATTCACTATTCATCCTTTGATACTTTCAAATACAGCAAGAATTGTGATTTTTTTTCTTTATGTTTTAAGCAGTGAAATCTATGTAGATAACACCTGCATTTGATCATTATATTTCACAAAAATTATCTTAACATGTGAGCATAACAAGTCTACACTGACAGAAACAAAACGGCTAATACCTGTTACAAAAGTGGGTCACATTTCTTTAAGTTTCATTGCACGTAAGTGGGGTAAGTGTACGGCCTGTGGCGAAACCGTTCGATTAGAGGTTTGTGTGTAGGACTTCAGATATAGCCAAGTTATCAAATTTACCTCCTAGGAGTACACGGCAATCATTCAGAAAAGAGAAGGACAAGTATCCGGTCCAAATGGAAACACGGAACACTTGGGAACAGCTGGGGTAGAGTAAAATCAGTTCAGAATCTCGCTTGTCTGCCATCTCTGTTTGATTCACTTTGTTCTGAGGCCTTTTCTCTTGTTCCTCCTTCACCTACAGCAGCTTTATATTTTATCTTATTAGCTTTCAAGCACAAGTCTTGCAAACCACCGATCATCTTTCTTAATATTAAATATATAATCTACTCTTTCCTAGATGGAAAGACAAGAGAATATTTAAAATTATGGGCTCTGTACATTCACTACCACCAAACTGCCAGTCATTTTTGATGACATGATTTGAAGAAGTTATTGAGCTTTCTTTAGCCTTCATTTTCTAATGTTAAGGGGAGAAAATAATGAGTTTATTATAATATTAAAATGCAAGCAATAATATTACCTACCTTTTAGGAATTGCATCACATAATAAACATTCCATTAGTAATAGCTGTAGTCATCAAGATTGTCAGCATCAACAATTTATGCTTCTACAAAAAACAAGTATATTTTGGGGAAATTTGAAAGTCAAGAAAATCATCATGAGGGCGTAAAGATGACTTATTGATTATATCTGTATAAAACGTGCCATAAGAAAGTGGGATCAGGAGAGATATTTACATAAAAATCTAAGATTCTTTTCATTTTAAGGTTCATTAGCTTTTGCTCTTAATGCAAAGGAGGGCGCCGGACGTCTTAGAACATTTTATTTCAGCCAAGCAAACACAGCATGGGCACTTGTGCACATAAGAGAAGTACACATGTTTATACTCTAGGTTTTCAGAAGTGTTGTGAGCTGCACTTTTCTTCATTGGCAATAGCCTGAGGTCCGCGGCATGAGCCGTTTGTGACCCCGTGTGTAAGGCACAGCCCTCGCCCGGCACTGCTGTGCGCACCTGCTACTTCTCAGCCACGCGGCCCTCTTCTTCCACATTCCGCTCTTCTCTCTCCCGCCCTGAGCCTGGAAGCCCAAGCTGCAGCAAGCAGGGGCAACCTCCGGTTGCGACCTATAACTAGGACCTATTTGGGATGGGAGGCAGGCTGTCTTTCTACCCCATGGGCTCTCCGTGTCAGGATGTGTTAATCCACCCCTTCCCTCCCTGTGGCGGTTTTTCCGTTGAGCACCTCATTTTCATTCATTGCCTGACTAGGCCCAAACACGACAATGTCTCTACTTCCTAGCCCTATGCCTCAGAACCACCCTATTTTTTGCTGATTTCTTGAAATGCTTCCCACACCTTTGTAAATGTTTATTAAACTCCCCTCCATTCTTCCTTTTGAGTAGGCTATTTTCTCCTGAGATTATCTGTTCCTTATGTATAGGTTAGTCTCGTACACTATCTTGATGAAGTTCTGATCCATAAGTATGTCTTCCACTCTGATATATTTTAAAAACCTAACAAAAGAAATGCTGTATTTTTGAAGTCCCATTAATATGATTACAATACTATTTTTGTAGACTCCTTAGCAAGAGCTGTCTTAATAAATTTATTTTAGGCTGGGCATGGTGGTGCATGCCTATAATCCCAGCACTTGGGAGGCTGAGGCAGGAAGATTGCTGAGTTCAAGTCCAGCCTGGGCTACAGAATGAGTTCAAGGCCAGCCTGAACTACATAGTGAAACTCTGTCTTAAAAAGGCAGTAAATAAATAAATAAATGCCCTCTTTTAAATAAATTTCTACTAGTAGTGAAAATTATAATCCAAGAGAAATCTAAGTGAAAGGGAAAGCCCCTCATGATTTTATGACCCCATATACTAAACTTCCTTCCTTTTCTTATTGTCTACTTCTAGGAAAGAGACCTACTTTCTCTTATCTCAGCAATATTATATCACAAATTTTCCGCAGCTGCCTACAATTTTTAATGTATTAAATTATTTTTCCACTGAGGGCATGAGGTGTACCTTTGACATTTTTCCTCTCACGTATCACAAAGGTTGCAAATTATTTTTATTTAGGGTTTGATATGAAATTTGATTTGAGGACCAAGTATGTTACTTTGGAAACAGGTTTAAAGAATGCATTATTAGACTCATATCTCATAATTGGAAACGAATTCACACATATCAAACTCCTTAATTAGCACATGCCAGACTTCCTCTCACTTTTATTGTCCTTGGCATCAAGTTCCCATGCTCCTGGAAGCTCACCCCTGATGACTTTTCTATCTGATCTCACAAGCGTGTTTTGCTGAAAAACATTCTTCTGTAGAACTGTTAGAGCAAAGTGGTGACATTTCATGAAACAAAGGCCAAAAAAAGTTCAGGACTGAGCGAGGAGATAACAAAAGAAAGAAAAAAAGAATTGTTTTCTTCTGGAGAGAACCAAATTGAGTCATTTTTAGTCCAGAGCATGTAAGAAACAATATGGCCAAGTTAATCCGCTCTGCTGCACTGGATCTCAAACCACTTATCAATGTTTTTATTCAAGATTCTGTCTTTGTAAACTTCTGCGTTTGTACAGACACTGGTAGGCTTCATGCTGGTGCAGAGTCCTAAACTGTTTCCCACCATTTTTCTACTAAGTAAAAGCACTCCTGAGTTCACCAGCCACCACTGAGGAATCCTGACATCACCCACTAGTTACATGATATGAGGTAACAATTTGGGACCTTTCTGTATATAATTAAAACTTATTTGCAGTAACAATTCCCTATCTAGCCATTTGTAAAATACATTAAAACAGTCATCACATGTGTGACTATTACTTCTCTTGTCTTGCGTGGTCTAGATCTTTGGTATTGGAGAATGGGCTCACCTGAGAACTTGCTAAGAATGCAGACTGCCAGGTCTCACACAGATTTTTATGGATCAGAATCTTGTTTCTAACTAGATTTCCAGGTGACCTGTTTGTACGTTAAGAAGCATATAATGTACTTATATTCATCTAGTAAATGACAAAATATATTGCTTACATAGTTTTATATATGGGGCCATAAAAAATTTCAGAACCCTCACTCTACATTTCCTCCTCTGTGTTGTATGGCACTCTCATTTCATAGAATGGCAACTGAGGTAACACTGCAGACATTTAGGCAGTGCTGCGGTTAGGTGATACAAATTGGCTTTTTTGCTACAGCGTTCATCAGACTCACTGATAAACTACCACGTGCTATAACTCTCTAGGAGGTAGGGGTGAGATGTAAGCAGTGAATATGTTAAAAATATCTGAATATGAGACATTATTTTCACCAGATATCTTTGATAACTTTTGTATTTGTTTTTGTCCATTCTGGCTGCTCTAACAAAATACCTTAGTTTGGATGATTTATAAATAGGAGAGATTCATTTCTCACATTTCTGGAAGCTGAAAAGCCCAGGATCAAGGCACAGGCAGATTCAGTGTCTGCCGGGAGCTCTCTGCTTCCAAGACACTGCCTCATCTCTGGGTCCTCACGTGTCAGAAGGGCAGAAGGACAAACATGTTAACCAGACTCCACCCAGCTCTTCCACGGAGTCACAAATCCCCTTCACGAGAGTGAATCCTCATGACCTAATCACCTAGGAAAGGCCCTGCCTCTTAGCACTATTGTGGATTGAATTCTAACATAAATTTTAGAAGGGTCCATATATTAAAATCAGAGCAGTACTCTGATACATTTTGAAAAATCTTCGCTTAATTACCTCATTTACCAGTTCATATTCTTTATTTTTCTCGCCTTATTTGATCAAGATAGGTAATTTACCATAACTTCTTACCAGCTTTTCAGTAGAAATGGGACCGGGGCTGCTGCTATACTGCTTATGAAAAGAAACCCAAAACGTGCCAGCTTGTTCGCATAAAAGCCTGATGTTTCTGGGAAGTGGAACATGAGCAGATGTCAAGAATGGAAGTGTTGAAGATCTTATCCTTTTTCCCAATTCAAAATTAGTCCACCCCAGTTTCGTGGGAGCTGGTAGAAGACATGGACTTCCTTGGTCCGCGACAAATGACTTCATTACTCACTGCGCGGCTAGCAACATGAGCCCCTTGTGTGTGTCACTTCCTGATGACTCTCGTCCCACGAAGGTGATATGAAATATTCCTGGGGCACACTGCTCGTGGATGAGTTTGAGTCACAACTAAAGGTGTTTAAGTTTGAAGAACCCAGAAATTTATAATCAAATAGCAGCAAACTTGCCCTTTGCCCCAGAGGGGGTCACTATCATTATTATACTGGGCAATGAACAAACCTGCCCTGTGCTTCTTTCAAGGCTGTTTACCATACGAATGTCCCTGAAGAGAGCCTTGTCACCTAAGGTTTCTTGGATGAGTCACAGAGCAGGTACGACTGAAGGGCCAGAGTCTAGAGAACATCCATGAAAGTTTAATGAGCCGTGCTTGATAGTGGCACCCTCCACTTGCTAACATTTCCCTCCCTAGAACATGATGGATGCCTGACTTCCCCTTGCTGCAAATGAGGCAGGAAACATTCTACCTGTGCACACAGGAAGAAAAGCAGGTTTTTGAGGACACTCAATAGTCTCTTCCATTTTGCCAATTTCGACAATAATTTAGGTGCAAGGTTTTCTCTTTTCATTGTAAGTAAAAATGAATAAGCATAGGCACAAATGCCTTCAGGTGCAGTTGTGTATTTTGCACCATTATTGACGTTTGGAATTAGAAAGGCCTTCGGAATCATTACTTCCAACCAGCTACACTGCCATGGGTCATTTAAATGGTGAGAAAACTGAAATTCAGAGACGATAAATGCCACAACTATGTGGCTTACTAGTCAGAACTAGTTAGTTAGCTGGGTTGAGATGTTCAGATCACCATTCCACTATGCTGTGACCATTTATAAGCCTAAAAAGTCACAGAATCACTGGGGATTTGTTGTTAAATTTTGGCTATTGGGACATCTTCAATCACTGAATGTCTATATTGTTCACTCATTTATGAAATACTTACTGAGTCCTAAGATGACAGATACTAATCTAGCTGCTGGGAAGACAGCCGCGAATGGACCAGACGAAGTCCGGACCCTTATACTGCGAGCCCCGAGGTGAGACTCTACAATACATAGAACCTGGTTGATTTTTCAGGCTGCCAGACATTATGGCTAGTTTATAGTAAAACTGTTAATTATGGGTTCCAAGTCATTTATATCCTTTTGTCAGTTTAAATCAGGGAGCACAAACCTCAACGCTTTTAGGATTTAAGTCTTTACAGTTATTTCATAGCAAGTTTCCCTTTGTATTTTATCTAATTAACCTTTTAAAATACACCCTACGCATTACTTTTATAAAATGTGTTATGATTTTGTTGTTGCCTAGGTTTTATTATGTTAAACACTGAGCTTAATTTCAAGTCTCAAAACAGACTGAGATTTTTTTTAACAGAAATCTCATTCGTATGTTTTGATTTATCAAAGCATTTTATGTTTACTTTAAAAAATTCCTTCTGTTCCCTAGAGAAGTCTATAATGTACTCAGTGCAAATTGAACATCAGAAATATAATATTGTCAAATGACAGAATAAAATTCAAGAGAAACTGCTGAAGCTTTGGTCATTAAAAGAAAAACCTGTTTCCATGTTACATTTTGTGTACGTATTATGGAAATATCTGAAAGATACACAGCACCCATGCACAAAAATATTGTTTATGACCAAGTGTATATAATGCAGTTTATTGAAAAAGAGTTCAATTTAAAGTAATAGTGCATGAAATAAGCATAGCTGGAATGTTGCAAAGAGGTCTGTATTGTGAGTTCCAAGAACCAGGATCTAATCATGATGGTACTTAAAAAGTTATACTGTTTAAATATTTTTATAGCATTTTATGATTGAACAAAGCTTTTTTTCATATAACAATAGTGTGCATTTATTGAGCACTTACCATATACCAGTTGTACCTATGTCATTAATTCTGACCGTGGCTCTGTAGGGTAATTTTCATGCCTTCTTCATCATCCGACATTGCAACCCTACTCTTTAGTGTGATGATAAGAGCAGGTCGTTGTGGACACCTCTCATCTCAGACATCCTAAGGAGAGCCTTTGTCTCCTCCACACTTCCCCGAGCCCAGTGCCAGCGAGGCCCATCAGGCAAGTGTCCAGCCCAAGGCACTGTGTTGCCACGTGATGGGACCAAGACTTGAATCCAGATCTCATTCTCTTCCCACTACAAAGCACTACTTAATTTTATGAACTTGGGGGTCACTTAGCTTCTCTAGTCTTTGATGATACCACCTCAAATTCAGGAATTTGTCCTAGGAATTCTCTAGTTAACTTGGTACTTCTAATATTCTGATTTAAATAGAGTTTGATTCTATTTTTTAATGCTTAAATGTTTCAAGTATATTTTCTAGTGCAAGTAACATCAGGTTGTGACACAAAACTTTCAAAGCAGCAAAGGAAATATAAGGAACCGTAAGTCATTCATGGTAGCTAAGTTGTGGAAGCAACCGAAGTGCTCGGCAATGGATAGATGGGTAATGAATGTGTGATGTGCCCGCATAGTGAAGCACTAGTCAGCCTTAAAAACAGGGCGTCTTGTTTTGCATCAGTGTGGATGAACCTGGAAGGCACTGTGCTAAGTAAAATAAGCCAGGCACAGAAAGACAACAACTGTGGCATGCGCTGACTTTATCTGTGAAATCAAAACAGATGGACCCATAAGTGCAGAGGAGGATAATGGGGACCAGGAGCTGGGGGAGGGGTGGGTGCGGGAGGGGGCTGGGCTGACTAGAGAGCGGAGTTCCAGCCGGATGAGAGTAAGCTTTAGTGGTCTACGGCACAGAATGGGAACAGCAGTAAATAATACACTGTGTATTTTAAAATTGCAAAAAGAGGAGAACTTAAATGTTTTCACCACAAAAATCGTTAAGTATACGATGTGATGGATTTGCTAATTGGCTTGATTTAATCTTTCCACATTGTGAACATATCAAAACATTGCATTGTATTTCATAAATATATATAATTATTGTCAATTGAAAATAAATTTTTAAATAAAGTTAAAGGAAAGTTTAGGGCAATTATTAAGTCCTGCTTTAGGAAAAAAGGGGGAACCAAGTTTGTTATTAAGTTTACCACCACCCTATTTGACAACAAAACCAAACCAAGAATTTTAACACAGAAAGCAACTCTCAAGGGAACTAGCTGCTGTATTTTGAATGTGGTTTGTAGCCTCAAAAAGCCATTGAAATTTAATACCAGTTATGAGGTATTAAGAAGTGGGACCAGATGGAACCTTTAAAAGATGACGAGGGTGCTTCCCTCATGAGATGAGTGGACGAAGGGTTGATGAGCCAACTGCAGAGTGGGTCTTCTACGGAGTCCAGCTTGGCTCAGTCTCATGTGCTTCCTGTCTCTTGCCACACGATGCCTGTGCCACCCAGGTCTCTGCCAGCAAGAAGGCCATCACTAGATGTAGCACAAATAGCTAGTGTGGCTTGGACCAGAACCATGAACCCAAATAAACCCCTTTCCTCTAACTTACCCAGTGTGTATCATCTTACTAGTGACAGAGTGGAAGTAAGACGTTGGTATTGTTAGGTAGCACAAAATCTGAGACCCCTCCAGAAAACTTTGCTTACTTTACAGATTAAAAGTTACCTTTGTTCAAAACAGCAAAAATGAAAGATTAGGTTGAGATATTCACGTAGGTCAAAAACAGGCACTGTGGCTTTTTACATACGTACTTATTACCTGTAGAGGAAATAATTAATTTCAAAGCATAGGTGTATTTAAAACAAATGCCTTTCTTGTTCTGTCTCTTTCCCTCCCTACTTAGCCCCGTTTTTCCCTCCCTCCCTCCCTTCCTTCCTTCCTTCCTTCCTTCCTTCCTTCCTTCCTTCCTTCCTCTCTTCTTTCCTTCTTACTTTCCTTCCTTCTTTCCTTTTTTCTTTCTTTCTTTTCCAAAGTAGACAACATCAAGTAAAGACACAAACACATGAGCCAAAGTGCCCAGTAGGTTTTGGAAATATAGCACATAGCATATGGAAATATTTATGATAAGAGCAGGGGCCGCATTGAAGCATTTCCTTGTGCAACTACCTGGAAGTGCTGGAGAGAAATAATGCAAGCATGGAGGAGGTGTGGACTCACTGGGAAAGGCATCTGAGGCCATCACACTCCCACACATTACGTCACACGTGGAAACACTGGACATTCATTTTAATCCTAATAGGGGAAATGTATGATCAGTTGCACGTGACATCTGGACATCACCTTAAAGTCTGGATGAAGTACTACAACTCAAGGCACTGACACTGTTTCTGGAGAAAAAGAAATGCTCAGAGTGGCAAGACGTTCCTTCAGAATCCACCCTCACGCCCAGGAGCCGTGGACAGTTTGGACACCAGTGCAAAGGAAGTAGCTGGTAGCTCCCCGTGTCTTCCACACCCCCAAACAGCTGTGGAGGGAGGGGTGTGGGAAGTGGGTACTCAGGTCCAACAGAGCCTGGTACTGCGGTTTTGTCTGCTACTTACTTATCGACTAGGTCAGAGGGCAAGTTATTTAATTCTCTAATAATAATTTCTTCTTTTGTTGAACTAGTATCACCCTGCAGGGTTATTGAGAGGCTCAAATAACATGAAATAGGACAGTGTTTCTCAGAGTATGGTCCCTGGATGAGCAGTAGCAGCCAGCCTCTTTAGGGCTCTTGTTAGAAATGAAAATTATGGGCCCCACCTCAAACGTCCTGAAAATCAGAATGAGTGATTCTGTGGCTCAGGGAGCTTCCAGCGGATGACTACGGGTACTAAAATCTGAGAACCATGAAATGGGAGAGACCTCTGACCTGGAGTCAGTGTGCAAAGGTAATAGCAACATGCTTTTGATATGCATTCTTTTCCTTCCTTTGCTGTCTTCTCCAACTCTCCACTCCTTCCTTGTTAGACTTTCTCAGTGTTGTCCTTTGACTTGTCTTCTCTGTTGTAGGTTAATGGGGCTGAGACAGACTGTGGGGCGCTGGGTTGCCACACAGGCGCACCTCAGGGACCGCAACACTTACCCCAGGATAATCTGCAAGTCTCTGTGACTCTTGTGATACCATCCTGCTGGCCCATGGAGAAAGCCATCGCTCCCAAGAACCCCAAAGGAGCAGGGAAGGAAGCTTGCAGAATTTTCCTTATCATCAGGCTGCCCCTTTGCAGTTTTCACATTGCCACCTTCCCCTACCTGTCCTCCTCACTACAGCAGACCATGTTCCTAGATTAAAAAAAAATCAGATCCTCTCTCCTCTGCTGAGACCCTCCTTAGCCTTCCCAGATGATCACAGTGTAAGATTTTGTTCCTAAGATCAGGCCTGACTCCTTTAGGTAACGTGTATCTGGCCCCAGATGGCTTCTGTCACCTCCTCCCCCGTTTCCTGCACTGAGCCCCTCTCCTGGCTGTCTAGCCACACCTGGCACACACAGCACACAGCACGTGACTCATCCCCATGGGAAACCCAATAGTGAGCAAGGCAGATCTTCTTGGTGAGTGCTACACCTGAGCTGGTGATGAAGAGAACAGAGATGTGCTGCAGCCTGCAGCAACAGAATGGAAAACCACAATGGGACCCTGTGGGGATTTTTCCTAAAATGTTCTTTAGTAGGCAAGGTGTAAAGACAGGTGAAGCTGGAAAAACAGGCTGAGGTGAGTTCAGGAAAGTCCTTAATGAAGGCTAAAAAAGGAGCCCAGCAAAAGCCAGCCTGTTCACTACATGCAAATTGCAACATATTGCGAACTGTCCCCTAGTTACCAGAGATAAAAGTAGGCACACAATTCCATTAAATAGCTGAACAAACTGAGACTCTCAGAAGTAGACGGACACTATAAGAAGCTGAATCATTCATTCCCGGGCGGCTTCCACTATAAATGACTGAGGCTGTGACCCACTATGGTTGTATTCCCACCCCTGGCCCTGTGGCCGGAGCTTTGCTGGGCCCAGTGAGATGCACAGGGTCTCCAGATTTGGGCGACAGCTCTAGACTTAGCTCAAAACCTTTCTATGAACTTCCTCAATTTAGAGGAATTTTTTTTTTTTTTTGATCTTAAGAGATTTGCTTCCCTGTAATTGGTGTCTTAATGGTGTGTTATTGTTTATCCCTTGACAATGCAGGTTAGGAATATTTTGAGATTTGCACAATTATTTATTTTGTGGATCTACTTGATAAATCCTTGGTGAAGAGCCTCCTCTGTCTGCACAGCTGGTATCAATATCCATAAAAGGCCATTTATGCAATTTGTCAGTGCTCTAAGTATCAATTTCCTGGAGTGAATGTCTTTAGTAACCTCCACTTATGTTTAAAATGTTTTCATGTTTTTGCTTCTGAGTTCTTTTTGGAAAATATGCAGAAAAATAGAAATAATATTTAATTGTTTAAGAGATGGGCTATTCACCTTATCTTTGACAAAGGTGCCAAGCACATTCACTGGAAGAAAGATGGCCTCTTTAATACATGGTGCTGGGAAAATTGGCTTTGCACATGTGGAAGATTAAAATTGGACCCATATCTTTCACCATGCACTAAAATCAAAATGAATCAAAGATCTAAATATTAAAATGGAAACATTACATCTGCTGAAAGATAGACGAGGTAAAACTCTTGAACACATTGCTGCAGGCAAAGTCTTTATGAACAAAACCCTGATCACACAAGAACCATCATAAAAGCTTTTGTGCAGCAATGGAAGAGATGGGCTACTGTTTTATGAAGAGCTGGTTGACAGAACTTATATCCAGTGGTGCACAGTGACAGCTTAAAGTATAGGATAAAAACAGAGGCATCATTATGTCAAACTGCAAACCTGCAAACTGGGCTTATTTGGAATCATCATAACTATGACAACATTAGCATATTAATAGCAACACTAAGGCTGAAGAATGTTTATAAAGTATCTACCACTTTTTAGCGGATTTCCTTTCCACTTTGGAAAAATGCTTGTATGCACTTTATGGAGAAAAACACTGTTAAATTTGTTTATCTCCATTTAAAAATGATCAATATTAAGACATATCCTATATTGGAAAAAATAATTAATTTTAGCCTACTCAATCGCTTAAACTTTTATGTCATTTGAAGGCAAAGATTATAGCTATAGTCCCAGAATGAATACCAAGCTTGCTTTATGGTAGCAAACAAAATTTGTTAAATCAGTGAATGAAAACATTATTAAACCACATCAATCAACCTAAAAATACTGTTAGTATATATTTTATCATGCTACACTGTGCACTATATACCTTGGAACACAGTTTCTGTCTTAATTCATTTTTGTACCCACAACAGAATACCACAGATTAGGTAATTTATAATGAACAGAAATTGTATTGATTCATAGTTTAGAGGCAAGAAGTCCAAGAGGAAGGGGCCAGAATCTGGCCAGGACCATCTTCCAAGATCATGCCGTGACAGAAAGCCACAGACAGGCCAAGAGAGCAAAAGAGGACCTAGTTGTTCTTTTATAGGGAACTCACTCCCAAGATAACAAACTCCTTCCTGTGATGATGGCACTAATCCATTTTGAGACCCTAAGGCCCAAACATCTTCAGTTAGGCCTATTTTCCAACACCAGCTCATTGGGGTTAAAGTTCACATACGAATTTGGGAAGACACATTAAAAACCACACCAGTTTTCTGGTTAAAATAATTTCCACTCCTAGAGAATAATGTTATAAATTAGCACATGTACAGAACAGCACAAGTTCCTAAAAATTCATTGCAGTGTAAGATTGAAAGCAACCTAAAAATTGTCTGTCAATAGTTGACTAGTTATTTGCACCCAGTGAAATACCAGAAAGCCATCACAAGGAGCCAGCATCCCTATCTATCCTTAATTGAGCAGTGAAAGTGTGTTTCTGTTTTGAAACAGACTCAAACATACAGAAAACTTGCAAGAAGAATGCAAAATCTTTTCCTGAGTCATTTTTTAGTGAACTGTGGTTATGTTGCTCCTTTAGCTCTGAACACTTCAATATTTCCTTTGAAAAGGGTGTGCTCCTGTGCAGCACCCAAATAAACACGTGAACACCAAAACCAGGAGACTGGCAATCAATATATTATTGCCATAAAATGCTGACACTCTTGTCAAGTTATGTCAATTATCCTAATCATGTTCTGGATACCAGGAGCAGGCAGTCCAGAATCATACATTGCCTTAGGTGTCTTGAGGTTTAACTCACCCTGGCACTGTTCCCCTGTCTTTCCTTAACACTATGACCCAGTTACTTCGGTGATAGCAGGTCACTTACTTTGTAGAATTCCCCCCATTTGGGTTTGTCTCATGTTTCCTCATGATCAGATTAGATAGGTTGGGTATTCACACTTGGCAAAATATTCCTCTCATTTTATTCTATGTAGTGGTACCTGGTTTCAATTTATCTGATTACAGGTCATGTTAACTTTGATCCCTTGATTCCAGAGGTACCTGCCAGGTTTTTCCTCTGGGAGGTTATTCTTATCTCCTTTGTAATGAGTAAATAGTAGTAAGAGCAAAGTTGGGGACTGTTTGTTCATGGCGTGGTTTGGGATAGTCTTAATAAATTGCAGGTTGTATTCTGAAATCTAGCCAGGTATAGAAGCTCTACTTCCCTTTATTCACATATGGTATCTAAGCAATTAACATCTGCTTTTAACTTGCTTGTTTCATGTAACTTCTCTTATTTTAATTTAACCTTTGTCCTTAAAACAAATACTAAATACAAGTACCGAACTGTCATGGCTTGGATAAATGTACCTGGCGGCTCATGTGATAAAGGCTTGGACTCCACCCTTTGGTGCTAGGGGAGGTGTTGGAACCTTGAAGAGGTGGAGCCTGGCTGGAAGTCTTTGGTCACAAGGGGCTGTAGCTCTGAGGGTGACAATGAGACCCTGGCTCAGGCTCATCCTCTTCATCTCTGGCTGGCATGAGGTCAGCAGTTTGCCTTCCTGTGCCCACCTACCATGATGTGCTGTCTTACCATGAGCCCAGAGCAGCAAGACCAAGTAACCATGGACTGCAACCTCGGAAACTGTGAACCAAAATCAACCTCTTTTCATTTAATTTTCTCCGAGTAACAGGAAGCTGACACTAACAAATAGATTGGTACCTTCAACAGCTTGTGGACCCTAACATTTCACAAAATGTGCAATTTTATTATCGATATAGTTAGGCATAATTCTTCAAAGCTTTTAGCAGATGTTTGCTGTTGCTTGCCTAATAATTATTGTAGAGAAAATTAAAAATTTTTTGTTCAGGTAGAGGGCAAAGTTCCCTGGATCTTGGGGAAGATAGGATCTTGACCTTGATTCCTAAAACTGATTGATTTTATGAGCCCACATATTGTTCCTTTGGGCCTGATTGGTGTAGAAGTAGGCATGTGACTCACTCAAGGTGGGAGTGAGTTCTCACTTAATTCCCCATTATAATTCCCACTTAATTCCTTTTGGCCTATGATTGCTGTACAAGTGGACATGTGACTCACTCAAGGTGGGTATATTGGGAGGGTTGGGAGCAGGTCTTTCTTTCCTAAGCAGTGCTGCAAAGCTGCTTCAAGAGGGCCCTTTCAGTATCACTCTTTTTAGCAGCACTCACCCAAGCAAGATAATGCCTAAAGCCAAATAGCCTCTCACAATGGCAAGGCAACAGCAAGAGCAGAAATGCCAACTTTCAAGAATGAGAGCAACAGAGAAACAAGATCCAGGTCTCTGATTCATCACAGAACTGCTGACTCAACACCAGCAACCACCTACCTCCCTGGTTCTGTTAGAAGAGAAGAATAAAATGCCTATTTGTCTGAGTCTCTGTAAGTCAGGTTTTGTTATCTGCAAACTGTATCCTTTCTAACTGAAACCCTGATTAAAGGAGTCTATTCCACAGTCCCAATCTCCACTAAGAAAAGATCATTGTTAATATTATATCCTTCAATGCAAGATAGAAACTGGAGAATTTTGGGGAATGGGTGAGGGAATTTTTTCAAAAGGCAACTAAGTAAGTGTAGAATGGTGTCTACATCTTACTTTTGTGTTTAAAAGGGATCAAGTAATATATTCATAGTTTTGTGCTTGCATAAAGAAACATCTAAAGGAGACACACGCACACACACGCGCGCGCGCACACACACACACACACACACACACACACCACTTGGCGCAGGGCAGGGAGGAACAAGGTTAAGGGGGAATTAAGTGAGAATGAGGAATAAAAAGTAATCAGGAGCTCGAGTAAACTCAATATGAGTATACTGTTAAAAATTGTATTTATAAAAGAACATTTTTGATGAAATTATGTTTTAGTTCTCTTTATGCCATTTACTGGCTCAGTGATTTGGGGCAAATCACTTAAATTCTCAGAGTCTAATTGTGTTATCTATGGAACTGAGAAACAGTAGTTTTCTAATTAGACCTTTTTCATTTGCGGAACTACACAGTTCAATAATGTGTTACTCAATCATGACATCATAAGCAAGGTTACATGATTAAATGTAATACTTTAAATTGATCCTAGTTAAGTTATTCCTCTTGGAAATACTCCTCTGGACAAATGACTTATTGGCAGTGTCCTGAGGCAGCCTTGGAATGGGTTAGATGAAACAGTTTGGACTGGGTCCCACCGCAAAATGTGGAAACTATTCATACCACTTAAAACTCCAACGTTGATACTTCAGTCATTGTCCGCCACTCCTGGTGCCCTTTAATTCCCTTTGCTTTTTCTTTTTTCCAGGGCAGTTGTACCTTCTGACAACCCAGATAATTAACTTATTAATCATGTATTGTGTATGATCTCCTTCCCACAGTATGAACTCTGCAAGAGTGAGGAATCGTTGCTTAGTTCACTGTGTGTAGATTGAGTAGTTGGCAGAGTTTTACTCAACAAATATTTGCTGGATGAGTGAATGAGTGAAATCACAGTAGTATACCAGATCTGTTTAAATGTCTAAATAAGCTTTTACCAATGTGTGGGAAGAACAGCAGGAGAGATAGCAAATCATTAGTTTTCACATTTAAATACTTGGATGGTTTGTCAAAAAAAACCACACAAAATCATAGTTATTTTTTCCTTTAACTCATCTTTTATAGTAGAAAGTTTTGAAGTACAAGCAGGGATCTTAAGAACCCAGAAATAGGAAGCAAATCTAAATATTTATTGATAATAGAGTATTTTCTCCAAATTAAAGTTAACCCTGGGGTGCTGAGAATGTGTATATCTGACAATAGATCCCTTTCAGGTTTTATTTCTAAACCGCAGGACTCCAGAGCTCTCAGCCCTCCATGGAGACACTTAGTCTTTGAGTTTTCATGGTTTCAGTTCAGCTTTCAAGAAAGGGTTCTTGGTGTGAAATGCACTGTGTGCTTCTGCCTGCCTTGGCCATAGTTCTTACTGTGCCTGTTGCACTGGGTGGCTGCATGCTGGGCAAGCTGATGCCAGCTGGCTGCTGGGGCATCTCCGGCTACTCAGTGATGGGTGCTGACCCATTCTCCACCACGGACACGCCTGCCCTGAGGTGGCCACTGTCCCTACTGTGCTTGAGTGATGCCTTCTCTAGTGTCCCTTTTCTCACTTGCAGTGGAGGGTGACAGGGTTGCTCCGAGTCGCTTGACCTTTTATTGCCATTTGTTTCTCAGTTTTGCACTAAGTTCCAGGGCCGAGAGCGTAATATCTGTCTGTCTCTCCCTTCTTTCTGTTTCCTTTTCCACCCTCTCCACACCCGCAGGGCTCGTTGACTGCACCTTATAATCTTGCTTTCGTAGTTCCCCTGCCCTGCCCTATAGTAGGCCACACAAATCCCTATGTATTTGTACTACAACAGTAAACAGGATTAAAATTCTTTTCCACTCAACTTCTGTGTTCTGTGAGTGTGGGAGACCGCTGAGAGACCTGTGGTCTGCATCCCTCCTGTACTGCTGAGAGACCTGCAGTCCGCATCCATTTTGTAAGCTACCAGCCATCTTGAAATTTTAGTTTCAGTTTCCATATATGGTCAACTTCCTGTAGTTATGTAACCTCTTCCATATATGGTCAACTTCCTGTAGTTATGTAACATCTTATGTAACACCTTCCATATATGGTTGACTTCCTATAATGATGTAATATCGCATGATGTCTGGACCTCCCTTCATTGCCTAGTTACCCACTGACGTCAATCCCCACTCCTGCACTGTATATAAACCCGAGACTTCTGCTCAATAAACGAGGCTTGATCAGAATCCTGTCTTGCCTCCATTTCTCGTGTCGCTCCCCCTCTCTTTAGGAACCTTCGTTGACTACCCGCGGGCCGGGACATGTGAGAATTTGGGAATCTAGTTTGTTTATGTAGGTAGAGAGCTAGGAAAAGATGGGCAGCCCCTACTTCAGCATGTTATGTGAGGGAGGCATCCTGACCTGGGCTGGAAGCTGCCCTCCACCTTTACCTGTCCTCTGACCTTTGGCAACTTGCCTCTCTGCTCCCGAAAGTAGTGCCTCCATTTGTAAAATGAGCATAACAATAATATCTACCTCATAGATTTAATGCTTACTATGCTAAGAGCATGTGCTGCGCTCAGAATAGGGCCCAAGTAAGTTCTCAAGTGTTAACATACGTGATCATTAACGTCACCCTTTTCTCTCGGCCTTCATCCATTTTCATGATTATCCCCGTCACCATGATTGTCACTGTTGCCATCATCACCTTGACTCTAAATGGAACTTCTCCAAACTCTAGATTTCTGCCCAGACTCAATTATTTTATCTTCTCAACATAATATGTAGTTTTCTCTGGGGAAGAAAATGTCAACTTCCTAAGACACAATTGCTAATTTATTAAGAATATTAAAAATTAGAGTGACAGAGTTGCTTATTGCAGTTCATAACTCAAATAAATATTGAGACCAAGTTTCCTTTTCTTAAAAAAGTAACATCTAGAAAAATGCCTTAAATTTCAGCCATGAAACTTAACGTGTAAAATTTGAATTACAGAAACTATTTTATAAAACTCCTATCCTGAAAAGAAACACCCTCAAAATTTTCTCTCTTCTCTGTTTACCATCTAAATGTGTTCTCCTTTAAATCCAAATGCTGAAGGGGAGAAGAGGTCATTTCTAGGCACAATAACTCAAGTTAAAATACTAGATATTATCTAGGAATTGTCTAGGAATTTAAAAAAAAATCACTCTTTTCCTTCATAGGAAAGATACGTGTGGTGATGGTAAGAACATTCATAAAGTTGTAGACAGGGTATTTGGAAGGGCCTCAATGAAAAATATTGGAAAAAGATGCAGTCTGCCAAAATGATTCTCTGAGAAACTGGAAATCAATAAATTGAAGCAGAGAAAAATGGACAAATATTTGGAACCCAAATTTTGAGATTCATCTCTTCCGAGATAGAGCTGTATGAGGCAGACAAGAATTTTTCCTTGTTATATTTTGATAGTTTAATACAACCTGGAGTTATTCTTTGTAGACTCTCTGGGCCTCTGCTTCCTGTATTTGTGTGCGTGTATTCACTCTTTAAAAAATCATAGTTTCTGGTTCTTAAGAGGTGGGGAGATTAAGTTTTTGAATTAATGTTTAATTTTTGAGATGATTTAAAATGTATAGGAAAGTCTAAGAATTTAATCGTCTGTGATGCACCCTTGATCTCTGACTGTTTTCTGCTGCTGTAACCGAATACCTGCTACAATATAGTTCATAAAGAACAGAGATTTGTCTAGCTTATTGTTCTAGTGGCTGGAAGTCCAGGGTCAGCTGGCTGCATCTGGCAGGGCCTTCTGCACATCATGTCATAGAAGAAAACTGAAGCCTGAGGAAGAATTACTCAAGACACCGTTTTGCTTTATGACAACCTGCTCTCATGGTAACTAATCTAGTTGCCTGAGACACACACTAATCCCGCTTCATGACCTAATTACCTCAGAAAACCCCATTTTCCGATACCGCTATAGTAGTAATCAAATTTCAGCTTGAGTTCAGAGGGAACAAACAATATTCAAACCACAGCACCCATCAGTAAGTTCCCCAAACAATTGACATTTTAATATATGTGTATTGTATTTCCATTCTGTTTGTCTTTTTCATATATATACAAACAAGTATACATACATGCATGTAGTAATGTGTATATATACTTATTGCATGTTACTATAATATAAATATTACATACATATAAAGTGTACATATTGCTATGTATTTTTCTGAAGCATAAGAGAATAAATTTCAGGTTATCTCAGTATCTCTTAATTCTTCAATGTACAGTTTACATAGTGGAGCAAGGACACTAGTGTACATAATCACAGTTAAACTGCTAAAAGGAAGGAACTGGTAATCATAAAATAGTACCAGTTAATACACCATTCTATTTAAGTGTTGCCAGTGATCCTAATAATATCTTCCAGAAAGTCCAAGATCCAATCCAAGATCACAGGTTGCATTTAGCTGTCCTGTTTCTTCAGTCTTCTTCAATAAGGAACAGTTCCTCAGGCCTTTCTTGTTTTTATAACCTTGGTATTTTTAAAACTATTTTGTAGCATGTCCCCAAGTATAGGCTCATCTCATCCTTTCTTCAGAATTTTGCACTTTTGGCAGACGTACCCAGGAGCGATGTTGTGTTCTGTTCAGTGTATCATTTCTGGAGGTACATGATGTCACGATGTTTCATTCTTGATGCTATTTAATTCTTATCCTTTGATGACTTTTGCCTGAATCAGTTATTTGTAAAATGGTTGAAAATGGTGATTTTGTAAAATCTATCATTCCTTGTATATTGTTACTGTACTGTAAAATAGAGCTTTCCATTGACCAGTCTAATTGATTTACCTACCATCTATACAAATATTGACTCAGAATCCTATTTTAGTCAATGGGTTAAAATTTTTTGTTATTATTAATTATATTTTTATTATTATTGTTATATATTTTGATGATTGAACTATCCCAGGCTTTGCCAATAAAAACCCCATCATACTGGGCTCTTTCTGACCTGGTTTCACAATTCCTCAAACATTTTCTTACTTTCTTGTACAAGGTGTTCTAGGCTCATCTATTTCTCTGCCCAGCTCTAGGTTAGCCACTTACCCGGGCCCCTTGGTTTCCTTTAGTACAGAATGTGACTTTGAATTAAAAGCCTGAATTGCTTGAGACTTGTTGAGATCACGGTGACTGATACGTACTTAGAATATCAATCACTGCGGCCCATCCCTTGGAGAGTACTTGAGTGAGTGGTTTTTCTTTTTCTTGAGGTCTGGCCTTCAGTGAATGTGCCTCCAGCTATGGTCGTCTTCTGCTTTGACCTTCTGGGGGCCCAGACCCGTCTGACCCTGCCTATAATATTTCTCCCTAATTTAGCTATCTGTAAAAGAATGAGATCCCATAAAGGGAGATGCAGATTTGTGGGAGGACCCTGAAGAAGCTGAGAAGCAGAGTTTCTAGATGCTAGTGAGATTCTTTTGCCAGAGGAAGAGAGTTCTCCACGCCCAGTGGGAGAGGCCTCCTGCCTCCACCCCCTGAGGTGTTGGCCTCTCCTAGTATACCTGAGGAAACCAATCCTGTACTGATGAAGGAAGACAGCACCGGCACTCTCCAGAACCCACCTTCACCATCCATTTTTGCCTCTAGGCCAAAAACCAGGCTCAAATCACAGAAGGCTCCTAAGGGTGAGGCGCATAGTGTGATCTATGAGGAAGGCTGCTATGCTCCTAAAGAACTTCTTGAGTTTTCTAACGCTTATAGCAGAGGCTGAGTGAACAAGCATGGGAGTGGGTTTTATGGGTGTGGCATAACGGTGGCAAAAATATACACCTGGCTCAGGTTGAGTTTCTTGATATGAACCCATTAAGCAGAGTTTCTGAATTAAATCTTGCTGTTTGTAGAGTAAAACAGTTAATAGTTGATGTGGCTGGTTGGCAGAAGTATGGATGTAAATAAGGCCCACTGTGAATGAGTCAGAGATGCCCAGTAGTCCATGCTTTACTGTTGAGGAGGGGATGCAGAGGCTTAGGAAAGTGGGAATGCTGGAGTCGATCATCATGTTCAACCTAATCCTCCCCACTGACAGGATCCAGAAAATGTGCCCTTCACTAGCACCTTGAGAAACAGACTCAGGGAAGCGCCATCATCCCTGAAGAGCCCTGCCATTGCTCTTCTCTCTATGCCAGACCTTACAGTGGGGATCAGAGTTACTCAACTGGGAAATTTAAGGGCAATGGGCTTGATTGGATCTTGGAGTGGTAGAGGTGAGGAGGCAGCATTTAATCACCAAAGGCAGGACCCAGATACTCACCACGATGGACGGCAGAAGCAGAACAGTGACCAGAATAATGTGACAGTGTAGAACTACGACACTGGCTTATCAGCCATAGTGTTTCCAAAAGTGAAATAGAGGGAAGGCCTACAATTTTTACTGGACTTATGTGACTGAAAAAATTTAAGGGCAAATAAACAGAAACATACTTCAAATCATGCTAACAGGGAATCATTGCCCTTTACCAGTTCCTGGATTTGAGCCAGTTTATAGACCTAGAACAACCTGAATGAAGGGGAGGCCAGGTCCCCTTGGGGAAGAATCCTGATGCACCAAAAATGTACACAGCCAGTTTCTCCCTTCCTTCTCGGAGGGACCTATTAGCTTTTGCATGAGTGACCATACATTGGGGAAAGAGAAATGGTCAGACATTTGGGGGACTACTGGCACTGGTTCTGAACTAACACTGATTCCAGGTGATCCAAAACATTGTGGCTCTCCTGTAAGAGTGGGAACCTATGGAGATCAGGTGATTAATGGGGTATTAGCAAAGAACCCACATAATGGGTTTGGTAGGTCCTTAAATCCATCCTGTAGTCATTTCCTCTGTTCCAAAATGCATAATTGGAATAAATATACTTAGTACTTGGCAGAAGCCTCAGATTCTTTCCCTAACCTGTTGTGTGAGGGCTACAATGTTTGAAAAGCCCAGATGGAAGCCACTAGAGTTAGCTTTGCCTGGTAAAATAAGGACCCAAAAGCAGGATGGCGTTGCTGGGGGGACTGCAGAGATTCATGCCATCATTGGACATCATCTCTTTTTTCTAGTGCAGACTCTGACTTTTGTCTTAGACCTGTTAGGTGTAGACTCTTGTGCCTTCCATCACAGACCCATTGGCCTCCTGATACCGACTTGCATAGACACTGCAGTGAGCTCCAGACCTTGGACTGAAACCTTTGGTCCCCAGTGTGTAGACACCCTCTGCACGCTTCCTCATTCAACTCTGGCTGACCATTGTAAGCCAATCTTGTAAGTTCTTATACAGTTGTGTATCTTGTGTTGTGTCTCTTTTTCTAGTAAAACACTGACTCATATAATGGCTGAAAATTGATTTCATAAAATCTATCATTTCCTTTGTATTGTCATTGTACTACAAGGTAGATCTACCTATCTCTCCATCCGGTTTACCTATCATCTATACAAACATTGACTCAGAATCCTGTTTTAGTCAATAGCTTATAATTTATCAATAGTATTACATATTTTAGTGACTAACTGTCATCAAGTGTTACAACATTGCATAGAGAGAACACGGTGAAATAAAAGCCTGAAATACTATTTAAAATATTTAAATACTTTTAATATTGCACATATGAGACCACACATATTTTGCCTGACTTAGATAAGCATGATTTTCCCTTGTTACATAGAGTATCATGCTAGACTACATGTACATAATTCATTATCACCAGCACAAGTGGCAATTTAAATAAATTTATCTATTCCAATAGTTGTATAATCTAAGCTTTCATGTATGGTGAGGGATGATTTTATCTGGGGCCAAATATACAAGTGGATTATTGTAAATGACTGTGAAACACTGGGCAGTGTAACAGCATCTGCTCCCGCTGCTTTCCCAGAGTGCATTGAAGTTGCTCGGTCCCTTCTTGTCTGAAACAAAGGTACCTGTATCCTAAAGCTGGAAATTCCACCCTTGTCTACTGCTTTTCTTCAGAACAAGGTCTTTCCGAGCATAACGCGCTAAGAGGGGCTGTCTCCTCGGGACATCTGTGCTGCAGACGTGCTCTGCAGTAAATTTCTCTTCCCTCTCTGCCTTTTCCCTCCTCTTTTCTTCTTCCCCATCTTCCTCTTCCTTGCGCGCTTCTCTTCTTCCTTTTCCCCCACTCTCCCTTTCCTCTTCTTCCCCCTCTTTCTGTCTCTTCCAAATGGGAGGTTTTGAAACCCTGTTTGCTGTAGATGTTAAGCTATTTCAGAAGGAAAAGCATTTCACGTCTTTCCCTTGCAGCTTCTTCATTTTACAGTAATACTAGCAGGGAAATGAAAATGGGCACAGAAGCTGGTGCATGAATCGTACCCATGGGCAACCCATGGGCAAGTCTGTGTGGACCTTCCCCCACTTCCAGATTATATTAATGCTATGCTGACAGGCTTAAGAAAATTCGCATGGATGTGATCAGCAAGGGTCTCCATGTAAATGATTTCTTTGATTTTCTTCTTTGAGACAAGATCTCACTATGTAATCTAAGCTGGCCTCGAACTGGTGGTAATCCTCCTGCCCAGCCTCCTGAATGCTAGGATTACAGGAGTGTGCCACCATGCTCAACTCATAAATGATTACTTTATGGAAGATTTCACAACATACAATAAAATTTGTGTTTATGTGTTTATAGTCCTTAACAAAACAATTACATTAAAGTTGCTTCATCATACCACGTCAGGGTGTCTTTTCAAGCGCTAACGATCTATTTCAGTAATCATTCCACATGCTTGCATTCACTGAATATCATTTCTCCAGTCAAATTTGCTCAACTAAATTGAGCTCTATGAACAGAAATGACATTTACTGTGAGTTTGTTATTACAGCGCTTCACTTCCATGTTTCAATTTTTTTCCAAAATTCTTAAATCCCACTGGCTGTCTAAGAGCTCTGGAGAAAATATCATTGCACCCTGAGAAATTAATGTAAAGAATTATCACCATAATGATACTGTTCCATCATCATCTATTGTAATATCCATAAGCCTTCATTTTTGTTTCAGTACTTGGGTAGTTAGGAGAATTAATGCTGTAAAGCTTTACTAATAAAGAATCTTTCTTAAATAGATTAATAATTATCCAGGAAGAATTCTGAGATCTTTAAACAAGAAAGACTTCAGGTTACAGATGGACTACTTGATAACGTATGTACTCCAGAGTCAGTCAAGAAGTGTTCCACTAGTCAAGAACAGCAGGTTACCAATTCAGTAAGGCACTCTTTTAGGTTGATGGAAGGGGCTAAGGTAGGAATATTGTCAATAGCTTTTATTTATTTATTTATTTTCATATTTTTGAGACAGGGTCTCCCTATGCAGTTCAGGCTGGCCTTGAGCTCACTGTGTAGTCCAGGCTGATCTCGAGCTCGCAACAATCCTCCTGCCTCAGATTCCTGACTGCTGGGATTAGAGGTGTGCACCACTATATCCAGCTTTTTAAATAGCTTTTATTTAAAGAGATCATATTTTACTTTGCTTTCTTCACTTATACTAATAATATATAAACTTGTCGTGTAAAACACTTTCATATACATTACTTCGTATAAAACTGCATGGGAATATTTACAGTAGCAAAAGTAGGCTCAAATCTTACAAAAGATTGATTCAAACAGGACACTCAAAGTAATGTGATAATTTCTACTTGCAAAATATGGTGGAAACGTAAATTTTTCTTAAATTATATCACATTACATAAGATTATAACAAGGTCACAAAAATCTGTCAGTTTAAAATACATTTTTTTTTTTCTTTTTTGCGGTACTGGGGATCGAACTCAGGACCCTGCGCTTGCTAGGCAAGCGCTTATTCCACTGAACTATATCCCCAGCCCCTTAAAATACATTTTTAATTATAAAAATAAATAAAAATTTTAGTGGCATTCTTTCTTTTGTTTCTGACTTCCTAACAAGGAGGCCTAGTTTAGTTTTAGCTATTGTATAAACTATATAGGATTCTACAAAGAGAAAGTACTTTCGCTTTGGAATGACAGAAAAATGAAGTTAGCATTTAAAAAATAAAATTTCAGAGAACTTTCCCACCGTAACTGATCTGTGATAGGTGGTAGCCTCATTACTTCACTTTTATCAATGAAAGTGAAAATTAGACTAAAATCTGCCAGTGCTCCTGTGCCCCTGGTGTGAGAACAGGCCAGGGGCGCAGTTACTGAGTATTTCGCGGAGCGTGCTCCTGGCTTGCCCATCTGGGGTAGTGGCTGAGCAGTCTCGGTGCAGAAGAATTGGGTGGAGAGAGCTGTAGGCAGCATTTCAAGGAAAAGATTGTGTAAGTTAAAATTGGGGAGTTGCTTCTATTTTATTTCACTTAAGGATGCCTGGTCTTTTATCCCTTGTACTCTAAACAAGAGGTTGCAAAATTTTCCAACTAAAATGGGAAATGCTCCGTCTGCATCTCTGCGGCACCAACTGACTGGGTGGGAGCTCTCCTCACTGCGGAGCCCTACCTCTGCTCCCTCAGATACCTGCCCTGCTGTGTCCCTCACCTGCTAAACCTCGAGCTCTTGGGAGCCTCAGAGATGCTGCTGAATGCTACTGAGGGGGTGCGTGCATGCTGGTAATCATCTAAATCTGGGTTTCATGGTGGTTGTGTCACTTTTTAGAAGTTCATTGAAACATTTCAGATTTGCACACTTGGTGGTAATAAGAGAATAAAGCAACTTTGTTATAATCTAGAGTACAGGCACATGTTTAGGACTGCTTTTCTATCTACTGACTTGGTGTATTACTCTTTGTCTCAAAAGTCACTTTATTAAAGATCAGTGTATACTGAGTAATGTAATGAACACATAGTTCCCACAGGACAAGTGACTGGTGCAGAGGAAGAGAATTCTGTGCTGCGTGTGAATGGAAACCAATCACAGGGTGCATTCCTCAACTTGAAGTGTATTTGCCAGTGAGTTTGTTTTTTTGGAGACAGGGTCTCTCTATGTACTTCAGGCTAGCCTTGAACTCACTGTGTAGCACAGGCTGGAATCAAACTCACAGTGACCCTCCTACTTCAGCCTCCCAAATGCTGGGATTACAGGTGTGTACCACCATACCTGGTAACCAGGGCGTTTATTTACTGTTTTGAGTCAGAAGTTCTGTTGCTTCTGAAGCTGAAAAGCCTGTACTTCTAACAGCAGGCAAAACGTGGGCAGACAGAGACAGGGCAGATATGCAAGTAAGATTGTCCAGTGGAGTTTCAAAATGTAAGAGTGTTGGGGACCTCGAAGGGAAGGTTTGCAGCTGGAGAGACAGAGCGTAAAAACCAGGACCCAGCAGGGACAGGTGGACAGATATTCCTGCATAAAGAGAACGGACCTCACAGGTGTGGCCAGTGCGCAGAGGAGATAAAGTCCAAAGCCAGGCCGTGACTTCAGAAGGGTTGGAATGATGGATTCATTCACCCAACAAATATTTACTGAGTGTCTGCTCTTGAAAAACGACTGTCTTAGGCATTGTTAATGATTGAGCAGATGCCTCGTGGAGCTATATCCTCACCGAGGCTATGCCTCAGTGACTGTTTATGGGGCTGATTCGTTAGGATTCACTTTTCCAGGGATGTATTTCCTGTGCTAATGAGGAATGCCTATATTTATCTTTAGTACAGTCTTTATTTGTAAACATCATCTATTACTGAATTGAACAGAAGACTGGGCGGAAAAGTAGGGGAATCTTGACTGGATTCATCCACATTTTTATTTAGTCATTCTATGAACAGCTTTATGCATTTGTAAGAAATTTGGGCAATAAATAGTAACCAGGAGCGTGTAAGTTTATACATGACTTGTACCAGTGCCAGCTTAGTATAAGCTTTGCTTATATAGTACATCATGAATTATTCAACAATTCTCTGTAAGTGGCCATTTTTGGAATCTAGTCTGTATATTGGAAGTTTTTGCATTCTAAGTGGTAGACTTAATTTGTGCTTATCCTGAAATTTTAAAATTGTCATTCTGTCATGCTGCTCTTAGCAAATCATGAATTCTTGTGCATGGTAATTATATTTTAGAATGAAGGAATATGCTGTTAAACATGCAGACACATACACACTACACTAATGGATACCATAAAGTCATATTTTGGCAGTCCCGGGCACATTTGTGTATTTTGAAATATTTTCACCCTTTTGATGATTCAGAGGTCTTACAAGTAAAATATAGGCTGTTTTTTAAAAAAATTACAATACAAAGTGTATGTGTGTGTGTGTGTGTGTAAAGTACTCCCAATGAAAAGAGTCAGAGCCCACCAACGTTAAGTAGCAGCCAGTGTGTGCAGCTGCTTTCAGCAACTCACTAACGCTGTGGCCCAGGCAGTTACCTAACCTTGCTCATTTAGGCTCCAGGAGAAGCCTCTTTTTCCTTTTCTGTAAAATGAGGACTAAGATATTACTCCTAGTATTATTGTGACACTCCCATGAGGTAAAGTATACAACTAGGTTCAGTATAAGCATTAAAAAGAGGACGACGGGAGGGAAGAGGAAGTGGAAGTAAAAAGAATTAAGATGTGTCCTGTATGTGTCCCAGGTCCCCACAGGAGGTGTAAGCACTGTACCACCAGTAGAATTTTTCAGAAGGGAGGAGGAGCATGAGATGGAGGGAAGGGAAAAGGAGAGGACGGGAAGTGGATGAAAGGAATTAAGATGTGTTATATCCATGTACCAAGTCCTGTAACAAATGTAACCGTTATGCACTGCAAATAGGTGCTGATAAAGTTTTAGAATGTACCACTAAAAAGTTTTTTAAAAATTTAAAGCTAGGACTTTTAGTTTTCAGGCTTCTATACCAACCAAATTTACTTTAACACTGTCTGCTGATTTAAGTGTCTTTCTTTACTTAAGGTCCGGTTGTGATGACATCCTTCTGAAACACTGCAGGACATGCTCATGTTTCCCAGAAAGCAGGGAGCGCCTGCAGCCACACCCCGCTCTTCGCCAGCACCTTCTGAGGTGTCTCTGAGGTTGAAGTGGAGAGGATGTTCTGTGGTGGGTTGTAGTTTACCGAGTATCCAGGGGAACTGACAAACTAGACCAAAGGGGTTAGAAGCATTTAGAATTGTAGTTAATCAGAATTTATTCCCCATCGATGTCCTTGGTAGTTAAGCCTTGAACTGCTTAGGATCTAGTTTTATATATATTTTAAAATGTAGCATTTTAAAATGTAGCTATTTATTTCTGACTCAAGGCCTTTGGCTGAACATATATGTGATGCACTCATGACCTTACATCCTTCCGGTGTCTCTCGTCTGTGCTGTATGAAGATGGACCTTCCCTGCTAAGTGAAAGGGGGTGCAAGTCTACCTTTAGAGTGAGTTCAAATTTATATGCATACTTCTGCCTGTGTGCTTTCCGTTCCCCTTTTTCAGTCTAATTCTCCTATTCCTGCTGTAACGACCAGACAAGGCTTTCCCTTCCGGCGTGCTTTGTCTAGCTGCCTCCCCAGCGCCCCGTGCTCTCAGCAGCTGGGCTCTCAGAACGGGGCTGAATTAAGGGGCGCCAGAGCCGACTTGCTGTTAGCAGGTGGACTTGTGGGAAGAGCAGGTTGCAGACCTGGAAGGGAGTCACCCAACGCTCACCCCGGGTCCTTCGTCCTCTGCTTCCTGATGCTGCGCAGGGACGGCTTTCCCTCTGCCGTGCTCCACTGCTCTCCCGTTCCTTTTTGGGACCGGTCGGTTATGGACTGAAAAGTGAGCCAAAACAAACCCTCCTCCCAGGCTGTGGACGCGGGGGGAGGAGGGAGTGGACAGCCTGTGGACACGGGTGTTTTGTCTCAGTGACGAGAAAGTGACTGAGGTATCTTCCAAAGTGTTGCAGTTTGAATCTAAGCTCCTTCCCTGAAGTTCACGTGTTTTAGGCTGGGTCCCCAGTGCAGCAGAGTTAGATGTGGAGGGCTTGGGCAGATTGGATCATGAGGGCTCTCACTTTATCAACGTGTTCATCTTTGCCGGCATCATCCTTTGATGGCTTTATTGGGAGGAGATGGAAACTCAGAAGATGGGGCCGAGGTGAGGAGAGCGGGTCCCAGAGCCGTGCTCTTGACGCTGTCTTGTCTTCATCAAGCACTTCCTGTTGGTCCTCGTCTTTCTAGCTGTCACGAGGCTGGTAGTCTCCTGATCCGCACTCTCCCACTGCCACAATGTTCCGCTTCATCTCTAGCCCGAAGCCATGGAGCCAGAGTAGACTATGGATTGAAGCCTCTAAAACTGGGCCAAAACAAACCTTCTCTCCTTTAAGTCATCTTCTTCAGATGTTTTGTCGCAGAGATGGAAAGCTGGCCCACAAGGGAAAACAGCTTCTCATAAATGAGTTCTTCAAGCCCCTGAGGAGTTATAAGAACTGGAAATATTTTAGCAATCTGTCACCCCCCAAAAAACCTGCCACAGAGAGGGACAACTCAATAACCAATCTGTGGCTTTTCTGAAAGCATTTCTCTGCCAGCAAAAGTACTATATTAGAAACACTCACTCAGCTAACTTTCCTCAAGTTTCTACTTTCTTCAGGTAAAATGAGCAAGGGTTTAAGCCAAGTCTACTTGCCGCCACCACCAATACCAGACAAAAACAAAGCAACACAAAACAATAATTTTTTTTAACAACAATTATTAACAACACTTATTTGTTCTCTACTGGGCAGACTGTTGGAAGGTGGGTTAAGCAGGAAGGGATGCAGGTGAGCAAATGGTGTTTGCAGTAAATCTGACTTTCTCTAGGCAAGTTTTGTCATATTATGCAAGTTTGGTGTATTTCTCTTGCTCTTCATCAGCCCAGTTTTCTTTGTAGTCTGAGTATGACCCTTTGAAATGCGCTTTGAGTGACATGCAGGCAACCTCAGGATCCAGGGAAGCTTTGATGTTTGTCAGGACGATGCTGGATTTCCAGTACACTATGGTTTCCATGGAGAGTGAGCAACTCCAACTCCAGAGAGCCTGTGAAATAAAAACTTAGAAATTAAATATAAAGAAATGTCTTTGATAGAACAAAAAGAATTAGAATCTTTCTTTGGAGCTTATCTGAAAGATTCTTCAAACTTTTCTTCTTGAGATGCCACAGCTATGAAACTCACTTATTTCAAGCAGGACATTTATATATCAATTGCAGGAAATACGTAGAGGGGTGCAGTTGACTTTAATATCTTACCCAGAAATGTGACAAGAATTTGAAAATGTACAAACTAACCATGAGATGACCTTTCAAAACTGAAATGCAAAGGTGTGGATGACATTTTCTCTTTCAATTACTTATTTTGAAATCTAATTTAAAGCACACACAACACCAAATTAAACATATCCTCCCTAGAGTGAATATCCCAATCATTCACAAGTAAGCATCTTAAACATACAGTAATCAACAAACATTAACATGTAAATACTTTGTTTTAATAAGCCATAAACATTAATAAGCACATAGCTCAAATTACTTCTGCTGAAATTCTTCATCTGTCACCCCAAATATCAAACAAGGGCTGCAGAGAAATAAAACTGTTAAATTTGATTCTGAAAACATTTGTGTGAGTTTGCATAAATCCTCTTTATTTTCTAGTGACTTTTTTCAAGACTTCTTTTTCCCTCCCCCTGCTAGGAGCCTTATGAAGCTGAAATGTCAAGTGAGGGTTGCTTTCTATCACGTTCTGTCAATCAAAGGGAGGGAGCTTTATGCATCTGTTGCTAGTATATTGGCACTTTTTGAAGAGTGTTTCGGTGGGAGCGAGAATAAATAAAGATCCTTCAGGCACTTTCTCATTTATGGATGAGGAATCAAAGCAGTCTGAAACTTCATTTTCAGCCTGATACCCTGAAGATTGTTGGCTGATAATTCTGGATGGAACAGCTTATCTTGGAGGATTAGGGAGAACATGGCCTTCCTATTACTTCTGGCTTCAGCCTATTCAGCTGGGCAGACTTTGTCACACAGTATCTGGGCCTTTACATATGTCGCTAATCTTATCTCTATCTCTTCAGCTCCTTCTGTTGGAGCTGCGGTTTCCCAGGCCTAAGCCTCCCATTTCTTCATTACACGGGCTGTGTAGGCATTAGCCTTTCTGCACCGTGTCATCCAGTAATGGCGAGTTTTGCAGACTCTCGACTTTCCTGAGCAGGCCGGGGTAGGATTTTGTCCCAAATCTTGAGACGCTCACATCAGTTATATTAAAAAGCTCCCTTTAGACCCCAAACAAACTCATTTCCCCCCTTTACCAAATCCGCTTAACGAAATGAAATAATCTCCACAATGCATTATCTTTGCAGCCATTAAAGATAACACTGGTGTCTCCCTGTGCGCCCTGGGCCTTGCTGAGCTGACATTTCTGAACCATAGGCTGCTGCAGGTATTCACCCACGAAACAGAACTGAAATGCCCGGCGTGCGCAGACATCCGGACATCAGCGGAACACTGGCAGGATACCAAAGCGGACTCTGTCTTCCACGGGTCTAGAGTCTGGTGGCGAAAGTGTAAATTCACACAAGATAATGCTGCTGCAGGGCAAAAGCGGCGGCCACCCTAAGTGTTGGGATGGCTCGTAAGGGCAGAGTCATAAGCGAGAGGAAGAATCGGAGAAGACTGGCAGGCGGGAGTAGCCCTGGCAAGAAATGACAGAAATTGGAACAATTGTGGGGGAGGGTCAGGAATTGCTCCAGCGGCTGCTTTCCAGTTACTTTCAGAATGAGGGACAGAAATCAAAACAGGAACGAGCGAGTGAGTGATGGCGGCCCAGAGAGCTGTGCGAAGCTCACTCCTTTCTCAGCCAGCGCTCCCGCGCCCCACTTTACTCAGCGGGCCATTCGCTGCCGTACTTCTTCCTCGAGAATGGCCACATTTATCAGCCACCCATGCTGGTGTGTGGCCACACATGTTTTCTATTCACATGGTGAAGTAGAAGGGCATGTTTTTAGGGTGGAAAGTGTGACTTTCTCCTCTTCTGCCCTGTTGGTTAATGGAATGTGGATGTGAGTGCCGGATCTCCAGCAACCAGCTGGAGCGTAAAGATAAAGGCCACATCCTGGCGATAGAGTAAAACGTTCGAGAGTGTTCGGGTCTCTTTCACACTGGCTCTACCTTTAGTTTCCAGCCTGTTTTTAACACAAGAGAGAAGTGAATAAACATCCGTCTTTTTCCGTGGATGATTTTTTTGCTTTTGCCTCTGGCTTTCACAGCCAGGCTATGTTAACCAATAGAGTTTATGCCGACTGCTTTAATGTTGGTCTTACGAGCACCTGTTATGTGATGCTACATGGTAAAGTCTCTAGTTTCCCGGTATAGCACTAAAAACAACAGGATGCATCACCCACAAAACATCTATAGAGTTTTGCAGCGTTCAGGATATTTTTCTATGCAACCCTCCTTACCCCCCCAAAAAACTATGGTGACTCAACCTATTCTTTGAAACACAGATTTTACTTGGAGGAGGAGTGGTAATACACAATAGCAACCTGAGCTTTTCGGAGGCTGAGGCAGGAGGATTCTAAGTTTGAGTGCTTCACGGGCAGCTTAGCAAGACCTTATTTCTAAATAAAAAATAAAAAAGGGTTGGGGATGTAGCTCAGTTGTAGACTACCATAGGTTCAGTCTCCAGCACCATATGCCCCGAAACGACAATAAAAAGGTTGTTAATAAATAACCAGATAAAGTCATTTAATCATAGAAGTCATTTAGTGAGAATGTAGAAGGAGGAATATCAGTCACACCGTAGGCGATGAGAGGAGGCAGCAGACACGTGAAACTCAGCCAAGAGTTGAACTTCAGCTTTCAAAAATGATTGCAGCTGGGCGTGGCGGCGCACGCCTGCAGTCCCAGCACTTGAGGGGCTGAGGCGGGAGGGTCAACGTGCGTTCGAGGCCAGCCTGGGCTACGTAGTGATGTCAAGACCAACCTGAGCTACAAAGCAAGACTCTGTCTCAAAACAACAACAGAACAATAAAGAACGTTTTCTTCAATTTTATCCCAAATTTTAGTCATGCCTGCTTACAACCTACTGATACATGGTGTGACACTTACAGTGCTTCGTGACTGCACTGGGCTGCATGTGTTCATTTCCTTGATCATGGAGGTTCTTTTGAGGGCAATTTTAGCCAAAGAGGACAGTTCTGGTGCAGACAAAATAAGCACCATAGTGCTAGTCTAAGCCAGCGTGTTACTTTTCTTTCTAATTTGCTAGTTTTTTTCCCCTTCCACTAATTTTCCAGATGGCAAACTCCTTGAGGCCAGTACAGTTCATCTCCCCAAACGCCCAGACCTAACTCGCGACACATAACCCGTGCATGTGGACTGAAGCCAGGGGTAAGTTTTTAGGTTGTTTCAAGAATCCCAGGGGTCCGTTATTGCAGCAGTGTTGGGTGCTGGGGAGGCACAGAGGGAGGCAGGACACCTTTACAATGACCGTAGGGAGACCTAGGATGAGGGAAATATCCGTATCAGCAATGCATAGGCTCAGTTTTAAGAGCAGAACTTTGAATTTGAATGCAGTCTTGCAAATAGATTCCCTGGAGGCTCCAACATAGCTATTGGAGTCTCTGACCATTGTGCGGGGCTCAGATTTTCACTAGCAAATTCCCAGTCGCCTCACAGCCAGAGCAATGTTCCCTGGGAGCTGTGCACCGGAGTGGCTGCACCAAGACTCAGTTACTGCTGCCTAAGGCCTGGCTTTGTACTCTGTGGCCCCCTGGGTCCTCCTGGCAACCAGGCTCCCAGTGAAAGTTCTCCTGCAGGCCAGTATCGTGTATTCAGTGAGAAAAGAACTTGTAATGCCTCCAGGTGACAAGGGAATCCAAGACTAGGACTCAGCTGCTAAGAGGCCTGAAGATCCGAGCTGAAGGGACTTGAGTGGTGGGAAAAGACCACATACACTTGTGTTCTGGGGAGTTGATGTGTACGTGCACGTCTGCCCGTCTCTGTGTTGTGTTCTGGGGAGTTGATGTGTACGTGCACGTCTGCCCGTCTCTGTGTTGTGTTCTGGGGAGTTGATGTGTACGTCCACGTCTGCCCGTCTCTGTGTTGTGTTCTGGGGAGTTGATGTGTACGTCCACGTCTGCCCGTCTCTGTGTTGTGTTCTGGGGAGTTGATGTGTACGTCCACGTCTGCC
>PVLD010014245.1:0-53071 GCA_004027595.1 Dinomys branickii
AAACAAGGGAATCAGGAAGCCTCATAACTTCAAGATATGAAACGATTGCATCCGAAATTAAACAACTCCAACAGGCCATGAAAGAGCTTAAAGCAGAAATAACCCACATACCCACAATGATTTCTCAGATAAAAAACGAGATGAAAACAATGATGGAAGAAATGCTCCATCTACACAGACGAGAAATAGACAAAATTCACCAGCATCTTGAGGCAGACATTTGTGTTACAGTTGTCTCACAGGGGGGTAAGCAATTCTTTTGGTCTCTGTCCCCTAGCTGCCTCTGCAGTTGTGACAGCCCACAATGTCTCCAGACAGTGCCAAATGTCCCCTGCAGGGCAAAATTACCCGCAGTTGGGACCCACTGGTTTAGACACGCTGAGACTAAAACAGAATCAGGTGAACTTGGACAGTGGTGATGGTAAGAGACACGTCAAGGGAAACTCTGGGGTTTCTTCAAGGACAAGTAGGGAGGCGACAGGAAGAAAGAAGATGGGTTTGGGCACCGTGAACGCACAGTGGATGTGGGGCACCCTAGTGAAGGGCCCCAGGGTGGCTGGCTGCGTGACTCCCTGCTCACAGGAGAGACTTCAGCTGTGGAGACAGAGCCACAGCATTGATGACGGTCTGCATATGAATAGGAGCAATGACACAGGACCGGTGAGCTCACTCCGGAGGCCAGGAAGGAGCTGTATGGACCAGCAAGAGCTGAGGCGAAAGAGAAGCCACAATTCGGTTTAATGAAGGGGGAGATTAAAGAGAAGTCTGCATCATTATGGCCTTCTAAACCAGTATTAATTTTGGTATCCTCTATGACCCAAGCAGAAGCTAAAATTTAGATAAATATACTGAAGGGGTGGTGATCAGAAAAGTCTGCTTGAGATGGGAAGTTTTCTCTTGCAAAGAATCATACATGCATTAGTTGTTGCACTTACATTTTTTATCCTCTCAGAGCAAACTAAAACAAAATCAAACCTTGAAGGCCTTATAGTTGTATTGCAGAGCATGAATACCTAGCAATGCAAGGCTGAGTTGAAGAACCCACCATGCATGTATTATAATAGCAGTGTTGTTTCACTACCATGTCAGTGATGTTCAAAAGCAGTGCTGCCAAGCTCAGGGGAAACACAGGAGCTATACAGAGAGACGTATTCCTTAGCCCTTGAGAAGATTCTGCATGTCCTGAGGCAGAGGAGAAGAACAGCCTACAGAATAGAAGCAAATGTGATAACAGAAAATAGGGCAGGAGAGTCAGATGAAGCAGGGAGATAACTTCCTACAGGTGACATGATTTCCACAGTCACAAAGCTAATTGCCTACAATGCCAATCTTGGCTAAAGCCCGTCAGCAAGGAACTGAGAGAAGGCCAGATGCTTTGGGTAAATACGTAATTTCCGAATGCAACCCAGACAGCCTTGCGAGAACGTCTGTTGGGGCCAGCAGTGAACCACTGCAGGGCCAACTCCCAAGTACCCCTTTCCAAGGGCATGCAACCGAACTGGCACACCTGCTCACAGTGTAACGCACACACTGCTGCTCAGGGTGTTGAAAAGGAAGAAACTAAATACAACGCTGGTCCTGGACTCCATCTGCCACTTGTCAGCGGGGTTATTTACTGCTCTCTGCAACCTCAGCCCGTGGGCTCGTCCAAGTCCCTCCAGGGAGCACTGGACACGCTGCCTTCCTGGTTCTAGCCTGTCAACCTTCTCTGCCACTTCCTTTGCCAACATTAGAAAAGAAGTTAACAAATGGATCTAATTACCACAGTGGTTTGAGGCTTCTTGACTTTTTTTCCTTCTAGCTGTAAAGATGTCCTCAGCCTGAGCTTCACATTCAGAACTGCTGTCAAACTCTCACTTTAATGGGCACTTAAATTTAATGTCAAGCTGATGCCTCTGGAAGCTGCTGATTAAATTTGCAAACAGTAGGCTCTAACCAAACCAGAACTTTAGGGTTGTCTCATTTTGCCTTTCAAGCTTAAATCTCAGAAGTTTTCTTTTCTTCTTTGCAAAGAATTACTGAAGTTTGTTTGCAAAGATCTCGAGTATCAGACAGCAAAGTGCAGCAAGCAAAACCCCCTGTGTGCTTTGAGAGAGAGAAGAAATCCCTCAGGTTATTATCGTTCTATATGAATGAAAGATTTTTCTGGGTGCTTTCTTCCATTCCCAGCACATTCAAAATCCATTAACTATTCACTTTATGACTCTACAATATTTTAAGAAGTCCTAAAAAGATGATTTAAACTCTCTGGTGTTCTATTACGGACATGGCAAAGAGCTTTGTGCTGTGTGGACAGGGCACAGACACAATGGAAAACATGAAAGGGACACAGCAGAATCTGCACTGCCAGCAACACTGCTCCAACCAGCTAGAGACTTCCAACCTACTTTTCCCCTGCCGCTTCTTTTTGTTTTGATTATCCTACATCCTCTTTTCCTTGAAGAGCTAATAAAGGGCTAGAAGTTAAAAGATCTGGAAACTCAGTATCTTTTTTCATTGGGTACTGTTTTGAAGAAGATGCTGGTTTTTTTCTTTTGGGTTCTTCCTAGATCATTCAATTCAAACAGGTTGGCTTTCAAAGAAAACAAATCAAGATTGTCAGGACTGGCGAAGCGTGAAAAATAAATTGCCTTTTCTAAGTTCAAAAAGCACCAGAAAAGCATTAATTTCTATCTTCTTATATAAGCCTCTAACTCTTATCCTCTAATCTGTAGACTTCACAAAATGTTTATATTCTTCTGTGTAATAATATTTAACAGGATATCAAACCTTATTACTAAGAAATTGAACCTGTAAACACAACTAATAAACTGGTGTCATTCTGAAGCTTACCAGACACATATAAAACATTTAAGCAGGTTTACACCATTTCTTGGGGCTGCTGGTATAAAGCAAATAGTCCACTACAATACATTTACCGTGCTGTTAATGGTCCTATTCTAGCTGGTGGGGCCTAGGCTTCATAAAAGAACACAAAGCAGCAGAAAAAGCCTGGAAACATCCTGTCCTAAGACTTCTTACTGAACTATAGTGGTGCGACTACTTCTAATATTTCCCTTCCTTTAATACAACAGACCTACGTTTCTATGCTTAGTGTTATAAAGCTAACTTAATTCTGTGGTAGCAACAGCTTCAGGTAGCACTTGTTCATATTATTAAAAAAATTTTTAAAAAGACCTAAGGTTTTGCAGTTCCTGGATAAGGTGGTAGGCAGTCGTCAGATTCCTATTAAGAACTATAAAAGATGGAAGAGTAGCAGATGGTTTCAGAAGGGAGAGGTTTGTAGAGGTAATCTGTAGTGGAACACTGCTATTTTCTCAACTAGGTAATAATAATTCATACAGACAAGTAATAGTCCAGATAGTATCTCATTTAATTATATGCTACTAAATATCTCAAGAAATCTTTGACCGAGAGCTTAAAATAAAAACCCAATTAGCTGATACTTTTAGGTTCTGGTGACTTGGTCCTGTGCGAATCCCTTTCATATTATCACAAGATTAAACATGCAGTGCTCTTAACAATTCAGTTTTCTGACTATCACATCCACTTTCCAACTTAGCACCTAACTCAAGAGAAGAAAAATACCTCTCCGTACCTGAAAGGAGGACTAAAATTTTTCACATACTCCAAGGTAATACCAAGGCAGAGTTATTTCTCTAGTGAGTGAGCGGAGATGCCGGGCAGGACTGCAGCCAGGTAAGGGCATCACAGCACAGCGCACACTGTCAGGCCCAGCCCTGCACACCTGACCTCTCACAGCTGGCAAGGAGGGCTACACCAGAGTACTCACTACGGACTCAGTGAATTTGCCAAACCTATCTGGCAATTCATGGACATTGTAAGGTATGAAAGTTCCAAGCTGGGAGGAAACACATCTGAGTTACTCGCTCTAGTAAGTATCTAATATCCCTAGGCTTTAATACAACTGGTTATGCAAATTGTTTCTCTTCATTCTCAAGTCACGATTCATTTCGGTGGTTTGCTACCATCTAATGGTTCAAAACTCTCCTTGCTGATGTAGAATACCCACAGATAAGCCAACTCAAAAGTTTAAGATCTTTAGTGGTAGTTGGTAGTAGTATTAGATGGTAGTATTAGACATCTTAAATACTACTTTAAATACTGCAGTAACATTCAATCTATTGTAAGACTCCCAAGTACACAGAGACACAAATATGTACATTTTGGTATTTATTAGCAAAAATGGTTCAGAAAAAGGAATGGGTCAAAATTAAAGAATGATAAGAGTTAAAAGTTCTTTTTAGCTGTACTAGGGGACTTTAGCTTTTCTGGGAACTTAAACCAGTCCTAAAATACAACTTATGTGTACGTGTGTACATGGGTTGAGTTAGGGCAGAAAGAGAAGTTAAACAAACACAAACAAAAAAATGAAAAATCTAGGCAGTGACGAGTAGTGGAGAAAAGGTTCCTAAGCTGCCCAAGATTACTGGCTAAAGTAGTCTTCCAGTCCCTCCATGTCCATTTCCAGGGAGGAGTTTAAAGAGGCCAGAGCAGATGATACATCCTTGGTTTTCTGGACGCTTGGTTTGGCTTGAGGAGTTTCCGGCTGGCTGGATTCCTTTCTGGCATCTTTACCACCATTTAGGATCCGCTGGCTCTCATCAAAGAACTGATTGGGATGATTCAGAGAAAAGCCACAGTCATCTACCTGTACAGGGAAACAAATTTGTATCACATTAATGTATAGTAAAGGTATAACTAAAGGGATACCCCAACTGCCCCAGTCCTCACTCAAAGCTCACTTAATGTCTGCAACATGGATACTAGCTGTCCTCTCTCATAACAGTCAATCCATTGCTTACCCCCTGCATTCAAAGACAGCTTCAACCACTCGTAATGGCCACCACATGTCTACACCTAGTCTGAGCTGTGCACATGGTCCCTCTTCCCCACCTGGCTCTGGTTCCCTATCCAAACCCTATCCAACACTGCAGATGGCTCAAAGGCAGCTCACACTCCACATCCAGCCTGTCTTCTCCACCCCTGCTCACAGTGGCTGGTGTGAGCACCCGTTCTGCAGAGCACGCCAACACCTCTCTGTCATCTCAGCCCCCAACTTGCACCCGTACCATGTGTCCTCATCCTGACAGTATCCAAACTGCTACTAATTCTTCTTGATGACTGTCTCAAAGTAAATGTGTTCGGTAGGGCTGGTGGTGTGGCTCAGTGGTGGAGCACTTGCCTAGTACTGTATATAAAAGGCTCTAGGTTTGATACCCAGCACAACCCAAAGCAGAACAAGTTTGGGAAACTATTCTGGGTATTACACGTTCCATAATGAATGTTACCAACAAGGAACTATGTAACTCATTATTATATCTCCAGCTCCAGGTAAGTAAGCACACTGTAGACCAATAAATAATTCAAAAATGCATGACCTCGAAATTGCTTTTGACCATTTTGATATTGATTCCCTCCCACTCATTTTAGAACTTATTTATAAGTCTGGCATAGGTACTCTGATTCTGTATAATACAAACTCTCGGTAAAAACAACAAACTTACGTAATTGTGTCATTCTAATCTTTGGCATTCCTTCATCTTTTTATATAAAATCTTTTAAAATTTTCACTGTGGTTTAATGGAAAAATGTTAATAGTTTTCTGCTACTTCTTTTCTCAAATACTATCACTAATCTGTAATCCTGACTATCATCTCATATTATTCATCACTTTGTGCCTTTTATTCTCACTGAACCCAGTGAGAATTTCTGAGAGCACCAATACTTCCAATTCTCCAAGACTCAGCGAGTACTATTTCCACATTTGATTCTAAAATTTACTAGTGGCAAGCAAAAATATATTTCTTAATCCAAATACTAAGTAATGGGTACTCTGTGTAAAACACTGTGTTAAGTGGCATAAACACACACACACACACCTACCTATAAACATTGATGCCTTTAATTCCCACAACAGCCCTATGAAGGTAGTATCAATATTTCTCATTTTTCAGGAGAGGCAGCTGCGAAAGGGAGTTAGAAATACTTGCCCAAAATCACACACCAGCAGGTCGGAGACAGGACAGGCCCTCGCGGACCCCACGCTCACAACAGGTGTGCTCCAGAGCCTGTCCTTGTGCCAAGGTCAAGCCTGTTGGGCTTAGATATTGTATTTTTTTCTTGAAACTTAAAATCTTCAGTGAATCTTGCTGACTTTTACAGAGGTGAGATACAAGAACAAGAGAACAAAAGGAACTTTCTCTGAAGTGTGCATTTTCTGGTACTGGGCATCAAACCCAGGACCTTGTGCTTGCCAGGCAGGTACTTGCGCTGCTGAGCTATCTCCCTGGTCCCATGAAGTATGAATCTCTGAAGTTGCTTCCTTCACATTTAACCCCGGGTCAGGCCAAGCTGACCCCACGTAACACCCGGCCTGACTCCAAGACAGGCTTCTCAGCCTCTGCACTTCCAGTTGATGATAAAATACTGTTTTGCTTAAGTGAGCCCCTTTGTTTTCCTTTCAGAGGTTGTGTTTTTTTTGGAAACTAAAAAATATTACAGTCCATTTGCCCATCTCTTTTGTATGTACCTACTTTTTCACATTTCTTTGTTTTGAAGTGACTGGCACACAGTAGGAATCTAAAAACTGTCTGGTAAATCGAGCCCTGAACTACCCACTATCTATCAGCCATGCGTTCCCCGCACTAATGGAAGAACTGCTATGGATAAGACCCGGTTATGAAGCAGCAGTTTCTCGGTACGTAAGAATGCACTCAAATAACACTAAAGAAACTCTTACCCTAGTAAGTCATATACTTAGAAATGGAGAAGGGGTAGAGGTCACAGGTAAAAGTGACCTGCACCCTGCAGCAAAGGAGCAAGAGGACTTCTGAGGACGTGACGCAGAGCTACGCAGGAAAGATGGGGAGGGCAAAACTCTGGGGAAGGAGGGCCAAGCACCAGGACCACACGGGCAAGCAGGGGAAAGCACTGGGGAAGAGACGTCACACGCCTGGCGCAGAAGGAAGTAACAGTGGGGAGAGCACGGGGAGAGCCTGACCGGAGCCAGGCCTGAGAGCCCAGGGAAGCAGGGTAAGTCGTGCACACCGGCGCTGTAGGTGCCAGGCGGTCACTAACATTCCTCAGGAAGGTGTGGGCGGGGCTGTGCACGATCTTGCGGTGGGTGCAGGTGGGGGGGGGCGTTATAGTTCACAGCGATCCCACCTGGCAGCTGGACCACCGCACGGAAACAGGCCACTTCCCTGGTTATATGTGGACACCCCAGGATTTCCTGATTCTCTTTAGTGCCATGTTAAGGAATGTTGGGCCAAAACTTTTACAGTGACTTCATTGTGCCACAGATTGATAGCATACGGGCTTATGTTAAGAATTATTGCCAAGATCACCAAGAAAAACTTATCTTTGCCATCCTTTCTTAAAATTTGCTGCTTAATTTCAAAATATTTCGTCTTATGATACAAGTATAATTTTTATTAGCAAAGGAGTCATTTGCGAATTTCTTTATTTCATCCAGTTCATTAAAATGGGAGAACAAATACAATGCTGCATTTGCGTAGTTCATGAAAAGTCAATCGCCTCGCACATTTCACTCAGAAGGACTTACATTTTGTAAATAAATTAGAGACTAGAAGGTCCCTAGAGATGCACTACACTGAACCTCTATTTATACATTAAGAAACCCTGGGAGGCCAGGCAGTGTGTGAAGCTGAGACACCAGAGGTTTAGTGAAGCCAGAAATGTGGATCATCTAAGGAAAGCTGCGAGGAGGGGGCAGGGCCCCCCAACCCCTTTGGAGCTCACATCTTGCCACAGATTGCCTGGGATGCTGCACATGGAAGTACAAGACTTCATGTCTGTCCTGCTGGATTTTGGACTTGCTTTAGTGTGATTCCTCTGTATCCCCCGTTTGTATCTTTTGGGATGGTAATGACGATCTTGTGCCACTGAGTGTTGGAAGTATTTAACTTTCTTTTCTCGCAGCTAAGGGTTTGCCTTAAATCTCAGGAGACTTGGGACTTTGCAATGCTGAACCTGTTAGGATTTTGGCAACTCTTGGAGATGGACTAAATGCCATTACATAAAGGGATGTACAGGGGGCACAATGTTATGGTTGTGTCTACATCTCTTTCCACAACCTCATGGGACCAATCACAGGTGGGGCTTTTTCAGAGGTGGCGGGATCTAGAGTGTGTGACACTGGGATTGATTCATGGTGCAACATAGGAGCAAGGGCACTAGGATTAAGCATGTAAGTAACCCTAAGTGGCCTGGATAAGCTGTAAGGACAGAGCTGTGGTCATCTCTTGTTGCTCTGCTGCCTTCTGCTCACCATGAACTGTTCTCCTCTGCCATGCCACCCTGCCTCAGAGCAAGGCAATTACGGATTGAAATCCCTACAAACTGTGATGTGAGAGTGGTATGGTTTACTCATCCACAGAACTAGTAACTTGGTATCTGAATTAAAATCCTAGTCTTGAGCTGGCAAGCATGAGGTCCTGAGTTCAATTCCTGGTACCAAAAAAAGAAAACAGTAAAAAAAAAAAAAAAGAGATCAAAAATAAAATAAAATAAAATCGTAGCCTTCTGAGTAGATCATTTGAATTGCTCTGAAATCTGTGTTGGTGTTTTGTGTAAAGCCAAAAAGCTGACAATGATATGTGCTTAAAAGGAACGTTTCTTTCTTTTTAAAAACACAGCTGTATTATTTCCCACAAAAATAATTTAATGCCTGGTGCAATAATAACATATTGAGGGTTTTCTTGCATACCTAGCCTCAAGTTGTTTAAGTTTTTAAACCATCTATCATCAAAGATGACTCTTCAGATTAAAATGAGTTACTAGATTTCAGGGTGCATAAAATGAAATACAGTAATTTTTATAATACTCAGTTTCTTAATCTATGAAATGGAGAAGGTAATAGTTCCCTGTTGCAGAGTTGCTATTGAGAAAACCATAAGAATATGAAAGTTAAAAGGTTGTGGGTTCCATGAAATGTAAATTAAGTTTTCAGAAACAGTCAAGAAAGGCAAGACACTTAAAAAAGTTGAACTCTCAGAAAAAAGACCTCGTGTTCTCCACATCACTACTTCTTTCTCACTTGAAGGAAACACAAACAAAAAACTGTTGTTAGTCTTTTATGGATGTGAAACCAAGACGAAATTGCATTTCATTAAAAGACTATACTCAGCAGGCCTTGCTTTCACAGCAAAAGACAGGCAAGTGAAGCCATGTAAACACCCTACCTTTAACATAACTTTGCTTATTTTCATGAATCCTCATTTTACTTAATATTTTGTCAAACATTTAAAACAGTGCCAAGGGCCTGCAGGCTTGCCCCGTGGCTCTGTGCGATGTCATGTTTCTAGACTTTCTCTTTTGGGTGGTTAACTAACATCGTTAAGTTTGTTGCAGTTTATTGAGTGGCTTTATAACATGATGAAATTACAATTTCCTTCTTTTTATTGAATTGCATTTTCTTCCAGTCTGGATTTCTCATACGTGAGTGGCATTCTTTTTCCTTTTATTTTGCTCAGGAAAATAAACTTTGGGGGTTGGAGAAAAAGTAGCATGAACCAAAGACAATGAAAATAAATCTTACTTTAAAATCAAATTATGAAAATGAAGAGGAAGAAGTGTCCTCATCCTAATGCCCCATATTTCACTTCGTTCTGTTAAAAAAGAAATAATTCTGTTTCTTTCTTTCTTGTTTTCCTCAGAAAAAGCACAGGAACATTCCATTGCTTCCTCACAGACTTGGAAACGCGTGTGCGGGGCGAACATCTTCGTGATTTGCTCCTCGGTGACTCTTCTGACCCACGCCCCTCCCTTGCTTGGCTGCTCCTGCGATGTTCTTGGCGGCTAGTGACTGAACGTTTCACTAGGTGTTGAGAGAAGGGAATTCTGTGGTGCACCTTCACTCTGCCATCTTTTGTTAGCCAGCTTTTGCATCACCGTGACAAAATACCAGATGGTCAGCGTACAGGGAGGAGGGGTGTACTTTGACTCAGCTTCCGAGGTTGTGTCCACAGTTGATTCTCTGCTCTGGCCTAGGGTAGGTGTACATCATAGTGCAAGGCTGTGGTTAACAAAGCTGCTCCAAAGATGGCAGCTGGAAAGAAGCAGGGAGACAGAGACAGGGGGACACCTGGGTGCCCAGCACTCCCTGTAAGGCCACCAGCGACCTAGCTTCCTTCCGCCAGGCTCTGCCTCTGAAAGGTCCTACGACCTTCCAACAGCACCTCACGCTGGGGCCAAGCTTTCAGCAAATGGACCTTGGGGGCACATTCACAATCCAAGCCGGAGCACATACAAACTTGGAAGACCCCAGGGACTGTAAAGAGTCTAACACAAGATCTATGCGATGGGATTGGACTTTATCCCTATGAACTTTGGAATTCACCTTCAAAGAATTGGGAAACCAAGGAAAGTTTTTTAAAGAAGGGGCTAAAATTACCAAATTCCTTTATGGTAGAGATTATTCCAAGGCTGGGGGGTAAACTGTTGTTAACTGCTGCCCTAGCATGTCTGAGGCCCTGGGTTCAATCCCTAGAACCTCACAAAATCACTCTAGCCCTGTGTGAAGGAGAAGCTGGAATGGGGCACATACGGAGTGGAAACAAGCTGGGGCACTTTTCCTGTGTTCCAAGTGAGAGGTGACAGTGGCCTCTCACCCAGTATTCTCTATAATACCAACAATGATGACCCCGAGTTAATATAAAAAGGCTTACATGTATTTCACACATACTGCTTAGGATCTACAATAGGTTCTAACAAGATTTCTTTACAGACTTACATGACGGGGGGAAAAATATGCTCAGCTATTTGGAAAATAGTGTCCAGATTCACTCAATGTCCAAAGAGATTTATTTCTAAAGAAAATGTTTTCAATTAAAGTTCAGAAATCAGTCTACTCAAGAGCTCGTGTTTTCATGCATACATTAAACAACAGAAAAGTAGCTCCGTACTACAGGATTATGTAAACAGTGCTCCTTGAAATGACTAAGGAGAGCCGGTTTCAGCAGGCTGGCTTCTGACATCTCCGAAATGAATACCTCTCAAACATTTGCTCAGAATCAACACATTCTGCACACAACGACCTTCACACAAACACAGGTCTCATATTTCTGTCACAGCAAATGCAGATTTTGAAGGAATGGAAGCAATACTATTTTACCTATGGGATATTTGGGCTTTAATCAAGAGGCTTTGCAATGACAGCTTATAATGAGGCAGCTGGTATTACAAAAAAAGCCATATGGAACTATCATTGTGCTCTTGCAAATGGTATCAATTAACTGGTTCATTTTCAAAACTTTCATTTCAATGAATTTGATCACAGAGGCCTCGAGAAAATAAACCTAGGGTTTTATTAGGGAGGGAGAAAGGGTGGCAGAAATGCGACAATAAAACAAGTTGTGTTTTTAAACTAAATTAGAAAAAAATAATAAATGGCAGGAGAGTCACATCTAAAAATCTATACTGGGCGATCTAGTGAATACAAACAGCCTTTTTATTTCATTGATTTATGCTCGGGTTAAGTTTGAGCACTTCTGCATGTGAAAGGATTTAGATATACATCTTTTCAATATCTTCATGAATCTAAGGCAAGTTTTAAAAATCGGCAACAGTAGCAATATGCTTGGGGGAATAATCAATAGGAGAGAGACTCCAAGGCAGACTTTAAGAATTAGAAGAATTACTCCTTATTCTTTAGGGTTTTTGTCACAAACTCAATGTTTAAGCCTGATTTTCCTATTCTTTTTTTAAGAAGAAAACAAGTTGGATAACACGCCTCCATTTTTGAGAGTTCTGAGACCTCTTAATTAAAAGGACCCACAGATATTTGAAGACATGTAAGAAATGAGAACTCTCAAGCTGAGCAAGCAAATTACAAAACGCAGACTTCGAGGCAGCGAGTCACACCAAACCAGGGCTGAAATGCCAAAATTCGGTGTACCTTACAATTTGTATTCTGGTGAAACCAAAGAGATTTTGTTACTGTTTACTATAGTAATTTTTGATGTTTAATCTTGTAGATTTGTAAAAATGCATTTTAAAATAAGAATAGTATTTTCGCAAGCTAGATGTAGGAGACGGAGACTGGTCCCAGAACGACCAGGCTCCCGCCCAGGTCTCCCCTGGGAGACCACTGGGGCAGGCTGGGCACGGCACCGGCAGTCTCGAAGCCCCATCTCTCCACACACAAATATGAGGCTGAATCAGATGACCTCCTGCTCATCCACGCTCACCATTCTGATTCCGGACAGGAAGATGCACATCATCTCCGCAGTCCTTACAAACACAGAAGCAGACTTCATGGAGGAGCGCAGTCATGCTCGGGCTCATGAGTGACAGATGACTTGGCCTGGGTTCAGATCCAAGCTCCTTCCCGATTAGCAGCACGACCAAGCACCGGTGCTTAGCTTCTCCGGGTGTTCTTCATAAGTAGGATTATAAACAGCACTTAGGTACAGTGTGGCTAAGGGAGCTAATGTGCTCAAAGAACTTAGTGCTACAGCTGGCATGCAGTAAGGGGCTCTACAGATGTTGGGTATTATTGTTATTATTATTTTAATAATTATTGCCAATGTTATAGAAGATATTTCTTTCTATGAACTCCCTATCAAGTAAGAAATCCTATAATTATATAATTATATAGAGAAGTTTGTTCTGTGGCAACTTAATAGAAAATATGAAAACAGTTTTCAAGAGTTTCAAGTTTTAAAACTTAGCTGATAAGGAAGTCAATCATGGACCTCTATTAACCAGATAAGTACCATAGAGTCCATAAAAATGCACCTATGTGCTCAGAGGCAAATGTTTTTTAAAAAAAATGGAGCCCCAGAGTCCATTCTTGGGTGTGGGAATTCACTCAGGATCAGGGGTTGTGGATTAGGGGCAGGGGGCAGAATCTGGTGTGCAGGTATGTTGTTTGTTAGCAGAGCCTGAAAGTTTGTCCATGTTGATGCCTCAAATGGACATAAACTCTTCAGGGCACCATGGTTCCTACCATAGTATCTGCTTCGAGTCTCAGCCAGCCTCACCCTTTCGGGTGATCTGCTTGTTCTCTGTGGGTCTCCAAACTTTTGACCCTAGTTTTGCACATTGTAGACTCTGACATGCTACGTCACTCAGCACTCACTGCAGTTACCCAGCAGGCCTTTCTGCATAAAAGCAACCACACCTCTGAGTCTGGTTGCTTAGGGTCCACACGGAGGTTACCATGCAGGTGAGTGTGGACCTGAGAAGTAGATTAGAAGAACATGAGGGGGCAGGCACAAGCAGAAGGATCAGATTTTCCACATGGGAGATGGAAAAAGCCTTTGGTGCTCCTGGGCAGCTATGACAAAGGGTCCAGAGATAACCCAGTCCGGGGGTTGGCAAACTAAGGACCACGGCTCAGACTGGGCCCACTGCCTATTTCCATAAAGTTCTACCGGCCCACGGCTGTACCTGTTCCCTTGGCAATATGCACTCTGTATGGCTGCTTCCCCACTACAATAGTACAGCTGAGTGTCCGTGACAGCGACCACATGGATCGCAAAGCCTAAGATTTTACAGTATGGCACTTACAGAAAGTCTCTAACCCTTGTCTTGTCCCTACGTGTAGAGCAGTAGCATCATCTGTACCGAAGTAAGATTCATGTCATGACGCAGCTTCTCCAATTACAATGTTCCTGGTTCTACACCATCCACGCTTAGTTCTCTGGCTCTTTTATAAATTTTGTAAGTTTCTGAATAGCATGTAATACATTCCTTTGTGCTAAAACCTGGTGTTTTTAATGCTGCCACTAAAAACCTTGAATGAAACACAGAATAACACAACAAAGAATTAGGCTATAAAGATAAAAAATGTACTTACATTATGTATTGTCTCGAAGTACTTCTGACAGGCTACCTGGTAATGTGTCCCCTTTACTAAATCCAAAATCTAAAATGAATGAGGAGAAAGAGAAAGAACAGAAATTAAGTTTCTTCTGAACCAATGTAGCTCACCGTTGTTGGCATTTTCATAATCTTCATTCTAGACAAGAAATGCAACAAATCATGCAGCGTGCTGTACTTCTGCATCCCAGACACTGTGATAATTCTGACATTATATAGTAGCTATTTAGGTCAGCATTAAACTACAGGTGACGAGTGATAGTAGGTGATCTTTCTGACCTACTGTCTGTGAATTTTAGTAACTTTACCCTGAGAAGATGAAAATAGATCCCTGTACTATGCCTTGGACAGTTATTGTCACAACATCATACTCAACATCTCTTCCACAATTTGTAGATAGAAATCTAGCAATCTAATGGCTGGTGCACAAAGCAATCAAGTACACTATTTAGATTTCTATTTCCACATTGCTTGTTTCTATTGACCCAGAAGAAAGTACCGCTGTGTGCCCATCAGGAAAATGTAACATAACCCTGGGATGAGAGTCTGTGGGGAGGGAACGCTTTCAGCCTCAATCAGATTTGTCCTTTCAAAAATGAAGTTATCTGTAGTAAAGCTCAGCAGAACATGAGAGAGAACAGTCTCTCCTGAACACCTATTAGGAACACCATCCTATCTTTTGTAAGTACAACTTGCTTCCCAGTTCTACTTCATGTAATCTTTTCGGAGTGGTTCGGCTGCCCAGCCTCATCTGCAAAGGGCGATGCCAGTTGAAGTTTGTGAAGTTGCACTGCCTCCCCTGGCTTCCAAATAAACAAACTGCATATTTGGCCTATTTATCAAATACAATAAAATGGAGGGAAACATAACTGTGGAGAAATGTTAATTTCTACCTCTTTCCAAAACACTGACCTTCCTGGCATAAAAACAAATAAACACACAAGTCTCAAATTCCTGCCAGCCTTATTACTGAATACCCTTACATCATCTGACAGACACACCAGACAATTACAGTTGCAGAAAGGGCATCGTGCAATACTGACAAGGATGTCCTTAAAAGACTCCTTTCCTCTGATTTTCTTAGAGATTGCATTTCTACATGTTACCCTTTATTAAATCTCACATGAAAGATCTGTGTAAACGCCAACTAATCACAGAACCCAAGGTCCTGCTTGCCTGCCTATTGCATCTGTTTTTCTTGAATTACTGCATGGGAAGGGGAGAAATGGATTTAAGATGAATGATAATTATTTTCTGAGTTAATGCTAACACTTGGCGTTCATACTCTGGTGCTTTTCCATAAAGACACTCAAATTGTATTGAGATGAACTTGTGAATAATTACTGCTAACATCAATAAACACATTAATATCTACAAAACAGAATTTTGAAGAACCAAAGATGTCAAACATAAATTTAAGATTTAAATGATACCATAAATGGCTCAAAGAGAAGATGAGTTCACAGAAGTAAAGCAACCGTGTGGCATATAAGTTCCTTCTATTTAAAAACAAAACAATGAATCCACCATCTTATTCTATGTATATACATTTCTTGCTCTGTATAAATAAAATAACAGGTAAGTACTTCCTTGCAAAGTAAACCTGTAACATTGTATGCATATAACATAAATGTTTGGAAAACAGGCTACTATGAGACATAAAGAGTCATGAACAAGTATTTAGCAGGGTGATATACACACATGTTTAAAAAGTTATTAAGGAAAGCTGACACATAAGCCACAAGAAAAAGGAAAATTTTCTAAAATATTACGTTTGTCTAAAAAGTTAAACTTAGCTTAGCACATAATGATCTCTGCCACAACCCTACCCTACTTCCACAGCTGGCTCTTCCATAGCTCCTCTCCCTCCTGATTTATCTTTCTAGGAAGAACTTTAATTTGAGACTTGCTTGGAAACCCACAAATCATTCAAGCATTTCTCCTTAGAATGACTTTACCAGTCATGGCACAGCCTACTGGAGCTAAGCGACAGATTCTGTACATTGTGATGAGTAACAAGAACAAAGTCAGTCAAGTTTCTCCCCTTGACTAGAAAAACTCTCCAAACATGGACAAATGCAGGCCTGGGATGGGGGATGAAAAATAAAGATACACAAAAGATTAAAAAAAAAAGTCAATGAGAAATCTAAGAGAAAGAGGACTTCACAACACATAGGCATTACTGAAGATAAAAATCTTCCTTTCAGAGATAAAGAAATACATCTTGCTAAAATAGGGATACCAGTCCTGTGAGGGGAAGAGAGAACTGAAAAATAATTTGAAAATCACATGCAACTTAGTGATCTTGCTTTCCTTAAGAGGAATAAAAAGAAACACATGCTGTTAAAATTAAAATAGAAAATACAAATCCAGACAGAGCGAAAGCACATACTTGCTTTTTCCTGCATACAGCATAAATCCAGAGAACGTTCTCCAAAGGTCAGAGGAAACCAAATTAAGGGCCAACTCTAATGCTAGGCTTAGAGGTTTCCTGATGCTGCTTTCAAAGAGTATAATCGAGCAATCATATCAAATACTTACTTGATAATAGTTATTGAAGAAAAACTTTCTATGACAATCTGAGAATACAGTATTGGTCAAATGGCAGTATGACTTCTAGTGTTTAATATTCAAATATTTTAGTATTTCATGACTAAAATACAAAATGTCGAGTGTAACAATCCACTTATTGTTCCAGCCCAGCTTACAAGCTTATCCTACCCATACTAAGTTTGTAAAGGCAGGAATTACACTTCATCTACTACTTCACCCTCAAGACAATTCACAGTGTTCAGTAACAGAGTTCTAACCAAGGCTAACCAAGCCATCCTTGCAATTGAGGAATAAAGAACAAAAGGTAGATTCTTTTTCTGACTTGACGAACCCGAGATTTGATCTAGTAGATCACAGCCCGCTGATGAACAGAGAGGTTGGACGATGCTGGGGGAATATACCATAAGCACACAACAGTAAGCAAACACATGTAAGCTGTATGTACACGTGCATGTACATGCATCTATAAAAAGGTTTCATAATTTGCAGCCACACTTCATTCTCTCCCCTAATGCTCTGGTATTTCCTGCCAGGTGCACCTTCTCTCTGCTTGCTTCAGTGCCTGCCAAGGAGATTCAGGTGACTCCTGGAAGCAGGACACAGCCTCGCCCGCCTGGTGAGCAGCTCAGCCGCAGCCAGGTAGGCTGAACGCACCAACCAGACAGGCGGCTCACGGGCCTCTCCTGAAGGTCAGACTCTCAACCTTGTTTCTTCCTAAAGAGCTCAACCTTCCCCAGCCAGGTCACGCTATTCTCCTACTTCATTTCTCACTGCCCTTATTTCCAAGGGAAAGGAAAGTGCGGCAGAGATGCTGAGTTAGGACCATTTACACACATCCCTTTGCTCCTGCTTCTCACACGCTCAGCTCAGCCTCGCCGCCGCAGCCTCGCTCAGCGTGACCTTCACTCACGGGCAGATCAGTGCCAGGTTTCCACCTCAGCGGGCACACTTTTCCTAGGTTAGGGTATTCCAGGTCAGGAATTCTTCTGACTCAGGCTCTGTAGTCTCTAAACACGGTTACCTGAGTCATTTCTACCTTCAAATGTCTTTAGAACACACCTGTTCCCCCAACTGGCCAGGCCCGCTTTATTTTCTTTCTATTGCAAAGCTTCTCGATTCACCCTTTCCTCACTCAAAACTGCTTCCACAGTGATGCGAAAGAAACTTTCGTCCATGCGAAGTGTCTCCTGCACTCTGGCTCTCGGCCTGGCTGGGAATCACAGGCCTGGTCTCCCTTCTCCCCCACCTCGCACCCCGTGGGGTCCTCACACTCTAGTCCAGCTTTCCCCAGAACGTGTCCTTTGGAAATGCAGCTGGCAAAATCCTAGAGATGGCTCCTCAAAGAATCTCCTAATACATTATTTGATTTGTTTGAACCCACTTACCAGTTACCTACATTTCTGTAAGGCAGGATGTGTCAGGGAAGGGACTGTGCCCAGAGCCAGTGTTCACAGAGTCCCTCAGAACACACGCCGACAACCTGGGCTTCACCAACGGGCTCGGCTCCGCAGGCCCCGTTCTGTGCCCTTCGCCCTCTCGCAGTTCTCCTTCACAACCTTGGGTCTGCCCGACTCCCCTGCTGGAATATCAACTCCACCCAAGCAAGCGTCGCAGTCGTTTTACTCATGACTATATTCTTGGATAATAACCTAATTATTACTTGTTGCTGTCGAGTGAATGTCGTTCCTTTGGCCTGGTGTGCCTCGCTGGCCACCACTGGGAAAGTCCTCTCAACTTCCAGCCCAGAGCAAGCATCACTGCCGCCACTCACTCCTCAGGCAAGAGCCCTCCCTTCTCATCCTACAGCCACAGCCAGCAGTGCAGCATAGATTCCCCCTGTAGGAAAATCTCTCCATCAGGGTGGAACCTGTTTTGAATGAGGAAAGGCTAAAAATCTAGGAGGGAAGGAGATTAGAAAAAAACATCAAGAAAGAGGGAGGCTTAGAAAAAAACCAAACAAGCTGTAATATGTACATATAACCACCCCCCTAGATGACTGTAAGCTGCATGAATTGTAGACACATGCTAATAAAATTAAATTATAAAAAATTTTAGTGGAATCAAGTTTTAATTAAAAATGGCATATGTTACTTGACTTTCAATATAATTTTTAATGGCCTATTTATCTAAAACTTATTTAGAAAAGAAAAATACAAACAAAAATAAATTTAGATGTTCAATATGTTTGTGATAAATACAATCATGGCCTGCTCACACCAACTCTAATGCTCAACTCTAACGCTTTCGTTAATGCAGCTGGGACTCACCGATAACAAGGGACACACTTTCAACTACAACACTGAGGAAAGCAAAGCTGAGAGCGGCAATCAAAGTGCTGTTCTCATAAACCACAGAGATCTTCCTGGAGACAAGAGGCACAAAAGCTGCGCTTAGAAGCAGTTACTCTCCACACAGTAAGGGACAAAATGAGGACCACCCCCATCGATAAGAGCCCTACCCAAGAGAGTCATGGTAGTTTGGAGGAGTCAGGGGTCCTTGAGATTTATCATCACCATGAAATCGTCACGTAGTTACATTTAAATCTTCTAAACTCTCCCTTTTGAAGGGTTTCTTCCCTAAAAGGTATTTGCAGTAGTAGGTTTCATGTGGTCATTAACTTCCTGAGAATTTTTGGACTGTGAAAAATAAAGCTTAACCAACCTCTTATGGAGTAGAGTATATTTTTTAAATGTTTCCGGGTTTTAATGTCAGTATTAAGTCTCTTGGAAGTACCAACTAGATTTGTTTTAAAAATAATTATTCATGGTTGTGATGAATTAAAATTCTAAAGCACATTTCCTCACTGTATTAAAAAACATTAAAATGAAAAAAAATAAATTTCAAAAACATTAATATAGAAATACATTTATAAATAACACACTACTTCAACCCACAAACTCTTCCAATGGGGTCCAGTAGCATCACATCATGAGTTTGACAAGGCCCAAAGGTAGGAATAGTTTACGTAACAGGATTAACAGAATGGATCAACCTGGATGCAATGAACAAATTCCTGGAACATATAAATGATCAAAGCTAACCCATGGAGATATAACCAGAATAAACTCCTAACAAGAAAACTGAATCAGAATTTAAAAACCTAACAATAAAGAAAAGTCTCCAAGGGCTGGGGATATAGCTCAGTGGAATAAGTGCCTGCCTGGCAAGCACAAGGTCCTGAGTTCAATCCCCAGTACCACAAAAAAAAAAAAAAAAAAAAAAAAAAAAAAAAAAAAGAAAAGTCTCCAAACAGCTTCACCATAAAATTCTACTATTTAAAGAATTAACACTTATCTTTCTCATACTCTTCCAAAAATAAAAAATAAAAAACTTATCACTTAAGTCATTCTATGAGGCAAGCATTATCCTGATAGTGATGCTACACAAAGATAACACAAAAATAACACAAAAATAACAAAAAGTAAATATCCTTTATGACTACAGATGCAAAAATATTCAATAAAATACTTGCAAGTCAAACGTAATAAGGATGAGAAACTGTAACAAGCGGGATTTACCCCAGTAATGCCAGGTGGTTTAAACTATGAAAACTACAGTGACTGCATTAATACAGTTAAGAGAAAAACCGCACGCAACCATCTGAAATGATGCCAATAAAAGCGTCAGACAACACCCAACGCCTTTCATGACTGAAACAAAAACAAAAACCCCCCTTAAAGTTCGCTTTCAGAAAGAAAGGGCATTTATGAAAAACTTAGAGGACAAACCAGTTGATGCAAAAGACGGAAAGCTTCACTCCTAGTCCCAGGACAAGCAGTAGGCGCATTTTCATCAGGGCTGCTCAGGCCGCACGCGGAAGTTCCGCGTACATCGATTAGCAGCTGTCAGGTAATAAACGGCACCCAGGAGGAAACAGAAACTACAATTATTCACAGCTGGTGTGGCCTTACACACAGAAAAATCCCATGGAATATAATTTTTAAAGTGTATCAGAACACGGGCTGGGGATATAGCTCAGTGGAATAAGCGCTTGCCTAGCAAGCGCAGGGTCCTGAGTTCGATCCCCAGTACCGCAAAAAAAAAAAAAAAAAAGAAAAAAGAAAGTGTATCAGAACAGATGAATCTAGCAAAGTCACAAGGTAACATGAATAACATTCAAAAAGCAGATCTATGTCTAACACTAGTCATGAAAGACCAGAAAAGAGAAAATGATGCTAAGTTGGGTGTGACGGCACTGGGGGCTGTAATCCCAGCATTTAGGAGGCATCTTCTATAGGGATGGGGAGGGTTTATGCTAAGATGTCCTCATTACCCAAAGCAATCAGGATTGCAATCCCGACCAACATCCTAAAACAGCGAGGCAGAAAAGCTGATCTTCAGCTTGCAAGGGGCTCCAAATAGCCAAACTAACATCAGAAAAGGACAACAAAATGGGAGGATTCATATGTTCTGATTTCAAACTCACTACAAAGCCTCAGTTGACAAAACAATGTGACACTAGTATAAGGACAGGCCTTTAGACAGAGGTGACAGGACCAGAAAGCAACCCACTGCCCCATGAAACCAAGCAGAAACCACCTCTTCAACGGGAAGCACTGGGGAGGCGGTACAGCGGCATGCAAGCACAAAGTTGGACCCTGCGCAACAGCACACGCGAAATACTCCACCTGATCAGTGGCTTAAAGAGCCAAACCTATAAAACATAACAAAGCAGAAGTGTAAATCTTCGTGATCTTGAATTTGGCAATGAGTTTCTAGGAAAATGCCAAAAGTATGAGAAACAAAAGAAAAGAAACTGGACTTCATCAAAATTAAAAAGCGTTTTTCACGAAAAGACATTATTGCCGAACACACCTGTAGTCTCTCTCACTGCGGCGCTGCTCCAAGGCTTGGAGCAAACTGACAGCGGGGCCAAGACGCAGACCTGTGCCTTCAGCGTTGCCTCCTCCTGCTGCACTGTGCTGCTTCCCTGCAGCATTTTTCTTTTATTTTAAATTCGAATTACCACCTTTAGATCAACTTGTGTGCAATTATTGTTGTTTGGTGGTTAATCTCCACGAAAATTAAAGATGTAACACATGTGATTTACTATAGAAAAAGACAATTTTCTATTAAAATAGGACATACCATGCTGTCATGGACACTATGAAGAAAAACTACATTGGTTGTTGGAGTCCAGATCATGTATGTCATGGCTTGGCAAAAAGCTTGCCTGCATTTTGGTTGTGTCCAGAGACTTTGCCTAAGACTGCGGTTAAGGGTGGTAGACTAATTAACCTGACAAAAAAATTTCAGGAAAGTCAAATGTTGGTACAGTGACATGGCCATTGTTGGAGGCTTTTAGCCACATTTATGTTGTAAATTGGGAACAAAGAGCCCAGCTGGATGATTTAAAATATTGTAAGTTTGGACAAAAAAAAAAAAAAAAGCTCTAGTAAAGCTATGGACTACAGAAATAGAGCTGAGGCGATCTCCATTGCTAATAAGGAACAAAAAAATTTTAAAAAAGATGACCTCAACATAGCACTATAACAGCTGCAAATCTCCAGCTTTTGCACCTTCAAGCCTACAAAAGTAAATATCTTCACTTGAAAAACAAGCCAAAACACACAAAACATGTTCCAACATGGCATTAGCCACATCATGTTCCAAAATGGCTGCAATATAAAAGAATTTGTTCCTCAAAATTAGGTTCAGAGTGCTTAGTGAACCGGGCACTCAACCCCTATAGAAAAAGATTAAAATTGGATCCATATCTTCTACCATGTACTAAATTAAATGGGAAATGGGTCAAAGATCTAAATATTAAAACAGAAACATCAAATCTGCAGGAAGATAGAACAGGTAGAACTCTTGAAGACATCGGTGTGGGCAAAGATTTTATGAATAAAATCACACAGGAACTACCAAAAGAATCAACAACTGGGATCTCATCTCATTAAAAAGCTTTTGCACAGCAAGAGAAACCACCAACAGAGTGAAGAGACAACCCACAATGTGAGAAAAATGTTTGCCAGCTGTTCCTTAGACAAAGGATTACTACTGAGCACATATAAAGAACTAAGCAAACAAACAAAAAATCAGACCTCCCAAATTTAAAGATCAAATCCAAAAATGGGCATCTGAGATGAATATATACTTCTCAGATAAAGTATTACAAACAGCAAATAAATACATGAAAAAATGATCAACATCATTGATCACCCAAGAGATGCAAAGTAAAACAACACTGAGACTCCATCTCATCCTGGAAAGAATGGCTGTCATCAAGAAATCAACGAATAACAAATGCTGGAGGGGCTGTGGGGAAAAGGAACGCTTCTCCACTGTTGGTGGGAGTGTAGACTGGTGCAACCACTGTGGAAATCAGTGTAGATTCCTCAGAAAACTAGGATTAGAGGTCCTACTTAACCCAGCTATTGCCCTGCTGGGTATCTTCCCAGAAGAATTAAAAATATCATACCACAGCGATATATGTGCACCCATGTTTATAGCAACACAATCTGTAATAGATCTTGCAAACAACCCAAATGTCCATCAACTGAGGAATGGATAAAAAAAGATGTGGTCATTTTATATAATGCAGTACTACTCAGCCATAAAGAAGGATACAAACTGGAGACTTTTACAGGTAAATGGTTGCAAATTGAGACCGTACTCTTAAGTGAAATAAATCAGATTCACATGTGTAAACATATTGTGTCCTTAGTGTGAGAAGCTAAAAGAATAAATAAGATCCAAAATGTACAATAAATATTGTGAAATGAGAAGAAAGTGTTCAAAAGGAATGAGAAACTGGGAAGGGGAAAGGAGAAAAGGAAGTGAAAAGAAAAAGCATTAGACAGATACAGACAGATATAGATATATAGATATAGGTATAGATACAGTTAAAGATAGTTAACTACTAATTTCTCAGTTCATTGAAAAGCAAGGTTTGTATTAATATTGTAATATTATTTGGACAATTAAATGCCTATATCTTGTACTCTGAGTGACTAATTTAAGGATAACAATATGCAATGTTTTAACCATTGGTACTGTATTATCTTGTTTTGAAATTTTATCTTTTTCTCTTTAAAACAAAATTAAAAAAAAACAATGTTGTTCAAAATTCTTATCCTTCCTGATCATCTACTCGTTTTGTGGTTACTGAGAAAGGAATGCTGAGTTCTCCAAACAAACCCATTATTCCCCTCAGTTCCATCTTCACCGGGTGCATTTTGAAGCACATTTAGAATATTGTCTTGTTGGTTAACTGACCACATTTTCTTTTTCGGGGAAGGGAACAATTGGCCATTTCTGTCATTCAGTTGCTGCCTCCTTAAGCTGGATAACATGCTCACCACTTTCAGTGATTCTGAGAATACTGTAACAATATTAATGCTAATCCAAAGAAAAGTGAAATGTGACCCTATAAGAATGTGTTTTTTAAAAGTAAGCAATGCCAGCTAAGTCACAATGATCTCTCTTCTGAGCATTCAAATTCAAATTTAAAATACCTAAATTTTAGACTAGAAGTTATATTTTTTCAAGTATTTTTTTCTCTAAAATAAAAGCTACCTTGAGTTTTACCTTAAACACATTTTAATGATATTTTTCTCTACTTTCATTCAATATTTTAATGAGTACTTTGAGTTTTTATGATCTAATCTGCACTTAGGCCAACTGCAACTAATTTACCACATATTTTGTATGGATTTTTCATTTATCCATTGCTGCCCTTTAGAATACAGCTCTCCAGCTGCTTCCCTCAGTGTGCTCTTCAATACAGACACTGAAGGAAAGCATTCATCACCTACCGTTTATGCCCACGCACTATACATCTGTGCTCTTCTCAGCAGGCAGTGATGAAGGTCCCCAGGACAAGGGACTTACTGACCAGCTTCATCTAGGTAAGGGGTATACTGATGGATTATCTGAGTCATTTTCTCAGACCTGGAACAAAATACCTGACTTGCGCAACTTCCAGGAGAAGGGTTTATTTTGGCTCGTTCCAGAAGTTTCCGTCCATGTTTGGCTTAAACATGGACACGGCATGAGGAAAGGACCTGGGGGAGGAACGCTGCCCATGTTGCGGTGGCCGGGACGCAGAGCGCAGCTGGAAGAAGACACGCTGTTCTGGGCCACGCCCCAGTGACCACCTCTTCCCACCAGACCCGCACCTCTTAACAGCACACTCAGCTACGCTGTCCCCACCTTCCCTAAGGCTGCCTGTGATCATACGAGGCCTCTGGGAGACATTCTTGATCCAAACTGTAACACAGACTGAAGGTACATGGAAAGATATGATGGACTCAAAGCAAACAGTACACAAATGTGGAATTAACATTAAATATAAACATCATTTTGGAAAAGGTGATCTACTTGTAACTGTTCAAAAGGCCTCTAATTGTCATCTTCTAGGTTTCTTAGCCAATTCTGTAGCAAGAGTTTCCGACCTTTCCCAAATCCATTCCTCATCCCCTTACTCTCAGCTGACAACCACCCTTGGCTCTTAGGCCAGGAGGTTTGCTCTGCCACTGGCTTCCTTTGGCTCTACCAAACCTCCCCCTTTTCCCCCATCGGCGAGAGTACCCCTTTCTCTGTCACCATCCTTTTGCCCCAGTAAATATCCTCCTTTCTTCACCTAATTACTTCTTCACTCCTGTTCTTGAGTTACTCTTGAAGCACTTACCAAGTGCACGTCACTAAGTTACTTTGAGACAGAAGGTTTCCTAAAAACCCAGTGCTCCCTTTAAGAAACTCACTAACTAGTGGGAAAGATGACAAGTAAACAATGTAATTATGTCTAAAATAAAATCTACTATAGCAAGGGCTGAGGGCATTATGTACACTATAGTCACGGTGTAAAGGAAAGAAGGCTTGCCTCTGCTTGACTAGAGATAGTCTTGGTTTTAAATTTTCATCAAGCCCACGTTCCCTGATGGGGATTTCTCCTCCTCTTCCTACCAACAGGTTCAGGCTCAAGTCTCCTTCAGTTTTGTTTGTTTGTGGTCCTGGGGATGAAACCCAGGGCTTCCTACATGCTAGGCAAGTGCTCTGCCACTGAGCCACTCCCCACCCATGTCCTTTAGTCCTAAACCCATGAATAAGCCATCCTCTGCTGCTTGTGCTCACAGCATTCCAACACCCACTTTGCGTGGAAAGAGTCACCTACCCTCACAGTCTGGTATTCACGCATCTTTTAGTATTCTTACTTCTGGTTTCCACTGTTATACTGACAGCTCCTACCAAAGTCACACTTGGGTAACCCACTCAGCACATACAGAGCCTTCACTTTAAACACTCTTTCTACTACAAGAGACTTTGTGGACCTTTCCTGCCTTTCTTTCCATTCTTATTCAGGCTCAACTAATTCTACCTCCTTTTAATGCTAACAAAAGCACTAGCCAGGAGTTCAGTTTGGGATTTGGGTTTTGACCACCTCCTTTGTCCCACATAATCAACTCAAGAGTAGAGTGCAGCTAAGAAAAACTCTTGACGTCAGAAGAGTTGCTTCAGTGTGTTTCTACCGCTCACCTACCCACTATGCACCCACACCCCAGGACTCCATGAGTGAGACTGGTTTTCTGCAGGTCACTCCAGTCTCACAGTTAGTTAGACCACTCTAACTGGAAGAACACCACATTTCTAGTCCGCACTTCTGAGTGTGCTGCAAATCCCCATTTTGTCTGCCAGTCACCCCTAAAACTAACCTCAAAAGCCAACTACTTCAAGTTTCCTGTTTATGTCTATGTGCTGGCGCTACCATTAACCTAACCCTGAAACCCTAATGATCCTATACACTCTCTGCTTTCTATCCATGCATTCTCTCTTCCTTATTCCCAACTTCCCTCAAGGCCACTTTCAAAAATTCTATCTTTCAGAAATGGTTCCTGCCTCCCCATCTGGTTAGTCCTTCCCTCTTCAAAATACCCAAGACACTCTCTTTCCTGACACTCAGCTTCTGTTTTCGGCCAAACTGTAGTTCTATGGGCTGTGGTAAGTGGGAGCACATACCTACTTCGTTTTTGCACAGCCCACAGCATCTCTGGTGCGGCCTCGCCTACAGTAACTATGGAAAGGCTCTGTGAGACTCAGAGCCTGACTGAACTCCATCTGAACTTTGGACACAGAAGCAGCAGTCTTCTGTGGTAATAATGTTTTCAGGATAACTGCTGAGGAATGCATAATGATGTGGATATTCCAGGGCTAAAGTGTACACTGTTCATAAGCCAAGGAAGCAGAAGAGCTTCTCCAAGTCCTTCAAATCCAACTCAACCCAGAAGCACACTACGTACAAAAGTCTTTAATGTCACATTGTTTCTTTGGAAAGGCAGATTTACTAAAAGATATACCCTTAAATATCTGGCTTATAATGTAAGTATTTCCTTTTTAAAGTTGTTCATATGACAGTATTTTGAAAAACTATCAGAACTAATAAACTATCATCAGAAGTACAGATTAAACACAGTAATAACTGATGCCATCAGAACATTCAGCCAGGACACACTACATTACTGTCTGCTCAGAAAACAATTTCCCAGAAAGAAATATGCTGCCATTAATTTTCAGCTTCATTAATAAGCTTTAATACATAACTCTAAAACATTATGTTTAAAAATGTGGTCAATTGATGAAGCAAAACAAATTGAAAGGGACGGGGGGAGGTTTCTGATTTTCTTTACAATCAAAAAAACAAAAACTACAGACTAGCAACAGAAGAACTGAGTTGCAAGAAGTCTAAAAGAGAAAAGTCAAGGCCTTAGCTGAATTCATCTAGAAGATGGGATGTCTAGTGTGAGGCTAACATGTAGTACACACACCATGCGGGAGCATTACAAAGCGCAGAGAGGATCTGCCTGCACCTCATTATGAGGATGCAGAGTCGGACCTACCTGGCTTATCCTCTGGGGAGTGATCTTGTATGACTGCAACTTCTGCTTCAGCAGCTCTGGATCACTGTGACGGAATGGGCACCCTGACAGCAAAACACAAGCAGCACATTGGTTATTTACCCAGGACTCACACACTACCACACTCCAGAGACCATCTAAAGTCCCCTTAATTGTCTAACAGCTTATTAATAAAAAAGTTAATTGCCCATGGGTGCAACTGCTTTCCACTCCTTATCTAAATGACAACTTAGCTGTGCAGTTATCAGGGTTCCACAGGCGCAAGAGTTACATAAAACATTACAGCATCCTCGGCCAAGAGGTCCACTCACTACTACCAGGAAAACAGCCTTAATTTGCAGCTTGCTAGCAGCACAGATAATCACAAAGTAGCTGACAGTTTACTAAAAAAGTTTTATAGAATCTCATCTTTTTCTAGTCTAAAAATTACACAAAAGGTATACAAAACTAGGGAAATAGATAATGTAATAAAAATAAAATAAAGATTCTGAGAAATATAAAAATCTTAAACCATTCTCAGACATAAAATCCTTATAAATTTAGAGGAATCATGGAGGGAGATGACATTAACAAAGAGGAAGCTGTTTCACAGAAAAACAAACATCCATACATGAATATTATGTCATACACATATGTTATCTGTATACAATTTCATGAGAAAAGCAAAGATGGACTACTACAAATAGCTCCATAATTAAGAACACAGAAGAAAAAAATTAAAAGTGGTATTAGATTTTACATATCCTAATAAAAAGCTGCAATGGCAACTGATAATACTTATGTGAAAATTTAACGCTGGAAAGTCTGATAACATTTTTAGTCAAATAGATGACAAATCTATAAATTAATTAGAAACAAGTTCATTTTAAAATGGAATCAGCAGGAAACAGATTAATAAAAACTAATGGAAAAGAGCCAGGATGCCAAACACAAACGTATTTACTCTAAAAGTTTAACTATGAATAAAACACCCCATTATAACACTTCTGACCCATGCAACTATGAAGTTGGCAAAATTTATAGTATACATTTTATTCAGATTAAAAGTATTCACTACACAGAATAAGAAACCACATAACACCCAGTGATGAGCTGGGAGTCTGACTGTCTGTACTTGAGCCTCGGTTTACCCCGACAAGTGGGCAGGCTTCTAACCTTCTCGAGACTAAGCTTCACCCACTCCCTCTCATGCTGCAGGAATGGGAGTCCCTATCTTACAGGTTTTCCATGAGAATAGAACATACACCTTCCTGTGTGTTCTTGGTGTGCATGAGTATAAGCATTCAAATGTTTCAGTTATTATTATTCTTGAAATGTCTGCTAATAAAATTACAAAAATCCCAACAACAATAATGAAAGAAATGAGGATGCACATGGAATTGTTTGCAAACTCAGAATAATCAGAAGGCATCTGCATGCACATGCACGCACGTACGCTCACACACACCCATACACACACCAACAAAGAGACAAACTAGACAAATTACTCAAATTTTGGCTACACTTATATAAAAAGGTCACCATGGACAAAGCCAAGAAGTGGGGATTTCTAAAATGCTAATGACCAAAAATTGGTCTTTTAAATGCCCACTATATGAAAAAAACAGAAGAAAAAGAGTATTACTGGTGATCATGATATAAATAAATACCTACTCCGTTTCTACCTTCCATATCAAAGAGAATTATCTCCAAGCTTAAACTAACAAGGTAACAAAAATGAGATGAATGCATATACAACTAACACGAACTACGGCTATCTGACAAAGCTGCCCAATATGCATTTGTGAAATAGATGGGTAGAGAAAGGAATAAATATATACTCTCCATGGCTTAAATCCAAAGTGCACCCCCAAGTCTCAAGTGTTCAGAGGCAGGGCTCTCAGAAGGTGTTGGCCTTATGAGGGCTCAATGGATCAGTCCATTCACGAGTTCTTAACTTAAATAGTATGCTCCTGTCCCCGGCACCTTCCTTCCTCTCCAGTTCTTCCTTGCTCTCCGCTGTCATGAGATGAGCCGCTCTCCTCTGCCACACAGTTCCACCATGATGTTCCTGCTTGGAGCCAGCTACCCATGGACTGAAACACCTGAAACCATGAGCCGAAATAACTCTCCCTCCTTGAAGCTGTGTGTCAGGCACCTGACCCAGCCCGGACAGGGAACTAACACAGTACCAGTGTAGGCTCACAGCTAGTGCAACAGCTGTTCTAAGTAGCACTAACTGACAAAACAGTTTCAGTTGAAAGGTTGGACTAATTTTGTAAATAACAAGGTTAAGACTTCCAGTTTTTGATCAGGCATATAAGGAGTTTAGAAGTTGCCACTCCATCCTAAAACAAGAGAAAAGCTAAAGTAAAAGCAACTGAGAAAGTCAATAATCCCTCTTATACTCTCAACTACTGAAGATCCCCAAACATCAGCATCATCTGCTCCAGACATCCAGGCACTGACACCACTATGGCTCAGCAGGGTCTCCTGACATAACCCTTCCTGAAACAGTAGCTTCACATGACTTGCCTGTTCACCACCTGTTCACCACATTTCCTGACTCGGGCTTTGCATCCTCTGATGTCAGTGCATGAGGGACATACGGCAGTGAGATACTTTGAAAGAGAGCATACTTACATAGTTTTACTATAGTCAACTGCTATAAATGTTCTCTTATTATTGATTACTTACTGCGCCTAACTTAGAAATTGAATTTTAACATAGATCGGCACTTATAAGAAAAAGCAGGAGAGGCTTTGGCAGCATCTCTGTTCTCAGGTATCCACTGGGGATCTTGGAATGCAGTCCCCGAAGTAAGGCTCCCTTACTGTGGCTCCTGACTAACAGGTTTCAATGAAAACAAATGCAATAGAATGTACTACAATGCATAAGAAATGATTTAAAAAGAATAAAAACCACAAAGTCTTTTATTTACGATAATAAAAGCAACTAAATAACTGATGAATGCTAAGACCTGAAAATTCACAGGAAGAATTGCTGGAATTTCATTTCCCAAAGAGCTCAGTTCTGAGTTATCATCCTGGTAAGACTTGCTATGCTAAACACGCTTCTGGTCTGCTGGGCAGAAGTGTCTGGATCAATGGTTTTCAGACTTTACAAGACACCCGGGGGAAGTGTCTGAGGGTGGAGCCTAAGTAACCCGCGTCCCTAAAGGCGTCCGAAGGGGCCCAACACACGTCACCAGGGCTCCTGCTTGTCCTTATCGCCAGTTCTAGACACAGACAGCACTGTCTAAAATGTTTGTGATTACTTCATCTTTTAACAAACTAAAAGTGTGCAATCTTTCAAAAATTGTGTTTCATTAAAGATTCTTAAAAACAAAGTTTTTACACATACTTCTGTAAACTTTGGTAATCTATTGGATCATTCCTTGGCACATCAAATAAGAGCTTTCAGGGTATGCGTAGAGAACTGCTTCAGACAAAAAGCTGTTGAACTCAGAAGTCTATAGAGGGCTGGGGATACAGCTCAGTGGAATAAGCGCCTGCCTAGCAAGCGCAGGGTCCTGAGTTCGATCCCCGGTACCGCAAAAAAAAAAAAAAAAAAAAGAAGTCTATAGAAAATGGTTTGCCAACTCAGACAAATTGATATATATATATGATAACTTGACATGGCTTAATCTCTGCTGGTTAATCAGATGACAGTAATGAGGATAAAACACACTCTTCCTCAGAATCTATTATTTCCAAATTAAGAGTTTTCCAAAGTTTTTCAGAAAGCTTTGGAACACTTATATCAGTTTCCTCAGACAGAACAGGACTGAAAAGCCTGGCCCAGCACAAACTGAAGGGCAGCTAAGTGAGCTTCCCTTGATGACCAACAGAAATTACAAACTAGGTCCTTGCAGTAATATGGAAAGCATCCCGTGTGCTGGGGTTCTGTGTGGCACCAGCATTTCCAGAGAGAGCACTTACCGTGGTAATCCCCTTGACCTGGTGGGTTGGTTAGAATAATTTTCATGCAGCTGTATGGTGTGTAGTCTGTCCTCTTGCCTTCCTTTCCAAAGCTGTGGCGGATATTGTAAGAGTAACTTCTATCAAACTGATGGAGGGACAGAAGAAAACAGAGAAAAAGAAAAAATAAAGTCAGTCTATACTTTGCTAGTGATGTAACCTCCACTGGTTAGAAAGCGCAGGGCACAGTTTTCTGCAATACGTTAGTGCTCATGGGCAGATGGACACCACATATATCACCCGGGTCCTTTATGATACAAACAATTTCCTTTTTAAAAAGGTACAAATCTTGCAGGAAACAAGTTTCTCATGTAGAAGACAGCCAGTGTTACTTACAGTACTTCCTCAGTATCACTGGTTCCATGACCCGCAGCAAAGACCAGAATCTCTGAATGCTCACGTCTTACATTAAAGGGGGTGACATTTGCATACATGCACACAACCCATTACAGCCCTTTACCATATACTTTAATCACTCCAGGTTACTTACAGTAGTCAGTACACTACAGCTATTCTATAGCTGCTATACAGCAATGATTAGAGAACAGTGACAAGGAAAAAGGTCTGTACGTGTTCGGTACAAATGCAACTTTTTTCTAATATGTTTGATCTAAGGTTGGTTGAACCTGTAGCTATGAAATCTAGATATGGACAGCAAACTGTACATGTTTGAAGAGAAGACTAATCCTTTCCAGAGAGGAATAATCAATTTGTCCTTCTGTAGTTTGATGCCAGAGATTATCCTAGATGTAAATCAGTTTAACCTCTTCTTTGATTTAACCTCTTCTCTGTCCTACTTTCCCTAGTTGTCCTGTAGTTCCTGCCTCCTATCCATTCCACTTCTGAAAGACCTCTTAAAATAATTAATGCTTTTCTCTGCATTTCCACCAAAAAGGAAGCACTCAGCAAGTGCTTGATGAATGAACCATTGCAAATGCCTCCTACCTGGAGTACCTGCCTCCAAGTACCTCAAGTAAGCTAATGGCACAGGAGGGACTTTGAAAGGAGGGAGATAAGAGGGAAAATAAAGCAACTAACATTTATTGAAAGGTAATTAGGTACCACCAGGCATTTTGCTAGGTACTTTTAAAAATGTAATCTCATTTAATCATTTAAATCATCACAATTCCCTTCTGATGTTACACATGAGAAAATTGAAGTTCAAAGAAATGAAGTGATGTGACATAATTTGGCTATTAAATAAATGGCAGAATTAAAGGTCATGTTTAGGTAAGTCTGATTCCAAAGCCCATGTTCTTCCTACAATACTGTAAAACTTTCTCAATAATAAGATACTTAAAAATCTTAGGTTCCAACTAAATCCTTTTAGGATGTAACTTGTTTCTTTCAGATAACACTTCATCTTGCAGCCCAAAGTCAGAAGCAATCTCTTCTTTCAAACTTCATGCTACCTATCTATACTATATCTCTCTAGAAAGTCATTGTCACTATGCATTGATTTTTATGAGACTTAACCGTGTTTGTCTTATGATACATTCTCCTGTATTTTCTATGAATCACCTAAAGGTGATTAGTTTCTCCTGGCCCATAATCTCCTCCAAGTAAAAATCTGTTTATTGGATCTTTGTACCTAGCTCAGTATCAGCATGCAAGAAAAAATGAACGAATTGAATGTAAAGGACTCCTTGTCTACCATAGCACTGGAAAGGTTACCAGTCATCCCATTATTCTGCTTTCCAATATATGTTTTCTAGTGTCTGGTAGCTGGTGATTTTCTAATTCCAGTATTAGTGGCACCCATACCCCCTTGGTAAACCAAAGGCAGACAAAATGCCTTCGACAAGATATTTGACATGAATCATTTTGCTAGATGCTATTAAAAAATGTAATCCTATTTAACCATTTAGATCACAGAATCTTAGGGAAAGAACAACTACCTTGGTAAGGAGGTGAGAATAAAGGTATTGTATGTCAAATGATCATTTGGACAAAAATAGTAAAACCTGAGCCTTAGACTATAGCAAGTGACAGGTTTAGTCTCCTATCCAAGAAATACAAAGTTTAAAAGAAAAACTGCCTAATTTCGACAGGAGCACAACCTTAGCCTACCTGCCTTCAGTACTTGATGACCTCTCATGGCTTTCAAAGCCAGAGTATATGCTCAGGTTTACAGCGCCCATCAAATGTTCCTACAGACACTTCGAGCAATACTTGCTAAATAGTAAAACACTGGAGAGCCCAACAAACAAATCACTTTCAAAGAGCAAAATCTTCAAGGTTCTGGAACCAATAACTGGCCTTTAGAGAAACGCAAATTAAAACAACACCGAAATTCCATCTTATTCCAGCAAGAATGGCTATCATCAAGAACTCAAATTTGGTGGGAATGTAAACTAGTACAACCCCTATGGAAATCAGTATGGAGAGTCCTCAAATAACTAAAACTAGAAATCCCACTTGAGTAAGCTACTCCCCTTCTAGGTATCTTCCCAAAGGAGTTAAAGACACAGTGTTGTACGCGTACTCATGTTTATAGCAGCACAATTTCTAATAGCTAAATCTTCGAAGCTGCCTATACATCAAACAACAGATGAACAGATAAACGCACTGCGGGGTACACGTACACAGGTGAGCACCGCTCTGCAGAGAGACGCACAGACTTCAGTCAGCTGTGGGAAAATGGGTGCGCCGAGACCACAATGTTAGGTGAGAGAATGTGACGCATGAGCTTCAGTATCACACAGCTTCTCCTATGTGAGCTACCCCAATAAACAAAGAGCAAAGTAACAGGGAGACAACGGGGGTCCTAGGAGTTCCTGGCTTATTGATCAGAACACTGTGGTTTTATTTCTGCATTTTGTGATGTTTATAGTATCTGACAGCTTTTTAAAAGTGTATAAGCTTTAGACTTTATTAACAAGGTCCTTTCTCCATTCATGATAATACTGCTTTGTGTTTTGTCAAGTAAATAAACCTTTGGCTATATGAAAAGAAGAAAGTTTAAAATACCCAAAGAAATTAAGAATCAAAGCTTACCAAAAAAGTATGATCTCACTCTTCACTTTTCCTAACCTGCACTCTGTCCTGGATGTTTCTTTCCTCTCAGTGACTTTCCATCGCTGATGCCCACTGCTCTTGGGTTATAAACTCCCACTCATTCATGCTGTGTTTGGAACTGACCCCAGTTCTATACTAGGGGCTCTCTCCCCCTAGTATCACAATTTCTGAATAAGAGTTTCACTGCTTCCACTTCTACTATTTAAGCTACTGTGCAGCTGTTTTCATTAGTTTTTGGTGCCATAACTCAGTTCTGGACCCATCGTTGCATCTTTAGACTTGACCATCAGTCACTCAACACACAGGAGACACTCTGTCTCTAGCCTTTTTTGTATATCACATAAGTATCTACTCAGGCTTGGTGAGGACAGATTTTGATAATTAAAGAGTCTGAGAACAGAGCTGCTAGACTCTGATGTAGTTAAGTATCAATAAATTCATCATAAACTGAAAATGTCATAAGGTTCAAATGAATTTAATACACCTAGCCTAAACCTCACAGCTCGGCAACCCAGGACCCTGTGCAGGCAGTGGTTTGTGTACCCTCATGTTTCCGTGCTGACCAGAGCATCAGCAGCCTCTGCCCAGTGTCTCCTGGAAGGCTCCTTCGAGTGCCCATCGCTTTAACACTGTCTGGGGTCAAACATTTCTAAAAAGGTGGACCACGTAAATACAGGACTGTCTACATTTTGACTGAGGCCACATTAGATTCCTAGACTGCTGCTTCCAATCGGAAGTCACTCTCTGAGTCCTACAATGGGGGATTTTTTTTCCTGGTTCTTTGTTTCAAGTGAGGATCTACTTCCTGACTCCTCCCCTGGAAAGTCCTCTTCCTGGCTCTTTATTGGGCTTATCCATTCTCTCTGGTCTATTTCATCTTGCTCTTCAGCCAAATGAAACCTCCCTTCTCACCTCCCCACTGACTAAATGCTTTGCCACTGTAGTCCTTAGACTGTGGGCAAAATTGGACTAAAGATTCTCTTTAGCTACCATCACCCCTTTGGGACTCCTGCAACATCTCCCACTTAGTCCACCTAAAGGAAGTCCTGGCAAAAAGGAACACAGATTTCAGGTGTACAGCTGTCTGTCCACTTTACTTGGTATGAAGAAGCTGAAAACAGCTAAATAATTTAAAACTCACTGAACCTACTGAGGCTACTGTCTTCTGAAGGACTTGCTGACCCAGCAAACCTTCTAGGACTTTCTTCTACACCTCCATACTCCCTCCCAGGTCTCCCTGTCATAGTCTTCTCTCCCAAAAATGTCCTCCACCACTGCACCCTGCCCCTCAACTCCCCGAAACTCTAAGGAGCCCTGCGGTCCCATCACCTACAGACGAAGCACAGGATGCAGCTGCACAGGGCCCGTGTAAGGCCATCGGAAAAGATAACTTTCAAATGACAGCTTTCTCCTGATCCCAGGGAAAAAAGGGTAATTCAACATTTAGAGTTGTTCTAGGAGCGTACTCTCTAGGAATTTCCAACTTACATCCATTTATCCTCCTATTAGTTGGGCCTGGAGACACCTTCCTTTCAATCAAAAAGCTGAAGGAACCACTACTCCTGCATCCTTCATGAGTCCCCAACTATCCTTGTTCCCCACTGAAGACTCAGGGAAGAGAAGAATTACTAGTAGCTGCCCCTCGGATCTGTCCCACCTTAGTGGACTGATCAGGTACCCACAGTTGCAAACAATGAAGAGGTGCAACTGAGGCGACCACAAGGAAACCCCATTTGGGCAGGAGCTGACATCTCCAACAGCCACTGCCCCGCCCACACAGTCTTTCTAAACAGTCTCAGGCCAGAGTTCCATGACACACTGCAGAAAAATAATGTTAACTGGCAAAATGGCTAGATGTCTGAGCTGCAGCATTATGAATAATTTTTTTAAAAACTTGGAAAACATATAATGTAAGCTTATGGCATGATGATTAAAAGTTAGAAAAACTTGAAAAATTTTAATTCAGAGCAAGCTTCACAATGAAGCATGCCCACTAATCTGCACACATGCCAACACTGAGAGGGAAGAGAGCTCAGATCTGCCAGCCTTTAGAGGTGTTATGGTTGATACAATGTGTCAACTTGGGGAGTCTAGAGGTTTAACTAAGTAACTCAGCAGTTGTAAATCTTGGGGTAAAAAGGACATGCCCTTACCCTTGTGGGATGTTGTTTATTATGTTAATTTGGGAAGTTTAAAAGGTTAACTATGTGATTCAGCAGGAAGCCAGGGTGCTTATTTGTATTCATTCTAAAACTGTGCAAAAGGAGGGCATGCAGAGGGTGTGGGTGTAAAGGACCACCCCCCCACCTCCCAGAGCTGGGAGACTATAAAGAGAAACTGAGGAAGGACCGGCTGCTGAGTTCTTCCGAGGAGCTCCAGTCTTCACCTTCAGCTTGGTCGTCTCCTGGCTTCTGGCGCAGACTCCAGCTTCCGCCTGGGACTTCATTGTAGATTCATCAGCATTTCCTCACAGACTCAATAGCCCTTGATACGGACTTGCACAGACACTGCAGTGAGCTCCAGGCCCCAGGCCTGGGCTCTTCAATCTCCAGTGTGCAGACGCCCTCTGCACACTTCCTCATCTAACCCTGTAGCTGACCATTGTAAGCCAAATAGATAATTTGTTGTACATTTGCATATCTTGTGTTAAATCTGTTTCTCTAGTAAACCCTGACTGATACAAGAGGGAAAGGGAAACCTGTGCTCCCTGCTCCCCAGGGAGTCGCTGACTCTTCTCTGGGAAGTAAAGGTCCAGGGCTCTCAGGGACACTAAGCACCACGAAGTTCACAAAGAAAAGGCCTGACCACCACGCTCCAGCGTGCTTCCATCAGTAACGGGCAGTATGTCCTCCCTCACTCCTCTCCCTCCTCCTCAGCCACCAACTTTTGCCAGATGTGAACTTTGTTAGTTTACCTCATGAGTTGCCCTTATTTTGGTACTTCCTCTGAAACCTCTGTACGGCTTACTTCTCAACCCCCACCTCCAGTAAACCTCTTAGGAAAAATCCCAAAAACAGAAATGGAAATGCATTCAGGGTGGTCTCTGGAGATCCTTGATCCTCCCCTTCACAACTGCATCTTTTAATAGTTTGTCTGACATCTTCCAAGGGGGATGGGATCCTTTGGTCCTTTCAACATATCACCTACTATCTTGGTTACTTTTCTCTCATTGCTGAGACAAAATACCTGACATCCATAATTAAGGAAGGAAAGGTGTATTTAACTCAGTTTGTGGAGGTTTCAGTCCATAATCAGCTGGTGCCAAGGCAGGGTGGCATGGCACCAGGGCAACACTTCAAGGCAGCAGAAGACAGCAAAATCAACAAAAGCAAAAGGGATGAGAACAGGCCTCTTTTCCTCCCTTAGATTATATATCAGCTATCGGCTCACACCCACACCATCTCGGTGCACTCGTCTTCCACGAGCTGAGGATGTACACAAAGGATGGACCCTGGCCCCTGATGAATCACTTAGTTGAACTTTTAAACTTCTCATATTGACACAATGAACAACTTCCTAGAGGAAAGGGCATGTCCTTTTCACCTGGGGATACAGAACTGCTGAGTTATTTAGTTAAGCTTCCAGACTTCAAGTTGACACAATGTATCAACCATATCACCTATTTAATTTGGATTTAAATCAACTTTTGGAATTTCCTCTTCACTGTGGGCAAACTAGATGATGGAATACAGAGCCCACCTACACTAGAAGCAGATCTTTCATGCCTTTCCCCAGCATCCCCCCAAATCACGGCAGAGCCTCCCCGATTGTGCAAGGGTTATATGTGCTGTCAGTCCATGGAACATGCCCATTGGCCATTGCAAAGCCAATTAGGAAAGGATACTGGTTACTTCACGATTAGAGAGCGAAAATTATCAAGCTGAATTTCCCTTGCATTATCTTGTCTGCTCTCTCTTTTAGCTGGCAGTATTCTTTAGTTAGCAATTTGTGTGTGTTTGTGTGTGTTTTTAATTACTCCCCTTCCTGAAGAATCACAATACTTGTCTGCCTTTACCTGGGAAAATCAGGAATCTACCTGGACTGTTATGCCCCAGGATTTACTGAGGGGCCACATCTGTGAACACCCTAAATGAAGAGTCCCAGGGGACCCACTTTCATGGTAAATAGCGTCCTCCTGTGTTCTGACAGTAATGGCCATTCTTTGGACACTATCTTCTTAAAGCATTAACAAGAAAGGAGCAGGAGGGGTCAAGAGAAAACTTAAGAGCTCGCTGTGTGTGTGGTACCTGCTTCATATTTCAGCTGCAGGTAAAACAACCTTCACAGACTCAGCCTCTTCTATCATCCCCTTCTTGAAACAAAGTGACAGTGGAGAAGTTGTGGCTTTGTTGGATGTGACACCTTTCTCTGACTGCTCCTGCTGTCTACACCATGGCGGGGGCCATCCTCACACTCAGTGGTGCGGGGTCAGCTGGGCAAACACGGTTTCAAGCACTCTCGCTTCAACTTGCCAGCTGCTGCCTGTCTTCACTGTGACTTTTCCTCACAAATTAAGTCTTCTTCACCTTCAACTTCCTGGATGTATATCTAGAAGCTTCCGTCTCATCCTCCCTCACTTGTCGGCAAGACTATTTCACCCACGGAATCTTTGGCAAGCCTTGGCAGGAACAGCACTTGCCATGGCGCCACAAATCACGTACTATGCTCCTCTTCCTGCAGGCACGTCCCGCACGTCCCAGACTGCACCCACCCATCATCGTGCCGTCATGCCGTGTCCTTCCCCTCCTCCCTTCTCATCTAATCACTCTGGCTTGCCTTGGCAAGATCCTGGTAGGTATGATCAACCAGAATCCCCTCGTTTCCATCTGCTTAACAGACCCCACCCTATCCCTTTGTCCATGTTGCATTTGGAACTAAGCACAGCACTATATCAAGGTTTCTTTGCTGTTATTGCAATAGCTCCTAATAAAACCTGTTCGTATTACTTGACAGTCCAGTTCTAGCTTTCTTTTAAGAGTAAGCATTCAATACTTTAATGTTACAGAGACTATGGGGGGAAGAGGTGCCCTCCTTTGATAACACATTAATAATGATGGACCATCCAGAATCCTTCCTGAAACCTTTGTCCAGTAAAAAGTTTACTTTACTCACTTAAAAGAATGTCATCGACATTAACAGTAACTAAATATAATGTGCCAAAATTTGAAACCAGAACCCAAGGTAGTCTAAGACAGGATTTGGTAACACTTGGGTGGTGCTTAGTCTCCCCCTCACTAGAGGGAAAGGGCCAGCACAAAGTGGCATCCCCATAAAATCCAGAGGAGGAGCTGCACTAGTCCATGAAAGTGGGTTCTGCTTGAATCAAGCAGGCTTTTCACCACTGGAAACAGGAGAAGCAAAGTGAAAGCATCATTTAAGTCCAAAGAGACTGTGTAAAGGCAGCTGGACGGAACTTCTAATTTCGGGAAAGGCTCCTCCCTTTGCAGAGGGAAATTATGATTTTAAAAAACTGGAAGTGTTAAGTATAAACTTAACTTCTGCTAGATTATTTCATGTTATTTCCTATTTTTCTAGATTTATTTTAAGTGTTAAGCATAAACTTAACTTCTGCTAGATTAGTTTCATGTTATTTCCTATTTTTCTAGATTTTTTTTTTAATCCATTTTTCCCCATAGCTTTTGGTTTTCTAGTTTTCCCTATCTGGGTACTTTAGCACAGAGAATATTTTCTAAAATTTACTATTACAATAAAATTTTGAAAATCTATTTCAATTTTCAGAAATATGTTCACAGGCACCAGTGACAGGATTCAGGACATGCTACCCCAAACTACAGCACTTTGGCATTTGAAAAAACTCGCAAGTAGGAACGCTTTCCACCTCTTCACCCCTTTTCTGAAACATCCACAGATCTAGAAAGATTTCTTTAATCCCACTCAAGAGATGCCGCCGTAAGATGTTCATTCAGAAGCACCCGCCCTGTATCTGGAGGGAAGGATGTGCGTAAGACAGACATGCAGAGCAGAAACGGAACACTTGGGCCTGGCTGAGTCCCCTTTAGATCACAATCCCTTCATCAACCACCCCTCCCTAAGAACAGCTGCTCGTCATCAGACCCAGGACAACCAACACAGATTGCCCTGTTTCCATTTCCATTTACTTATGAAGGCTCCCATGTCATATAAATCTTGTATTACATAAATCTGCATTGTTTTCATGTTAATCCACCTGATAGGCTCTCAGCCATAACCTAGTAACAGGTGAGAAAAAGGAAAAAAAATTCTCCCCTATATTACCTATAACTTAATAAAAAGTCTAAGGTTTTTGAAAAGTTACCAAGATAATTGCAAAATAAAACACTCATATTTGACAAATGTTTGGTGTATAATACTTTTAGGAAACATAAAAATATTTACATATATTAATATGTTTCAATGATATATTTGTAAGTACATAAAGTTCAGAACTGTCTTACATTCCTACACCTACATCTTTTCCCACACCTAAAAAATACATCAGTTTGTCCAGCTTAATGCTTTTCTTGTACATTTTGTACGGTATCGTCACTTCAGTTTTCTTTTTTACTCTATTTGCAGATATTTGTACATTCCCCATTCTCCCACCACCTTCATCAATCTCTTTACAATCTCTGCATTAGGGCATCTAAAACAAAACAAAACAAAACCACACACACACACACACACACACACACACACACACACACACACACGCGCGCGCACGCGCGCGCAACCAGCCAACAGATAATTGGTTACCTATTATCACCCTCTAGTGGTCACTCACAGCATATAAAATAACATTTTAAACTATTTTTTAAAAAAGATCTTTTTCTTTTTTTTAAGTGGTAGTAAAGATTTATTAAAGGTGGGAAAAGAAACAGGCTCTTCAGAGCAAGCTTGGGCCCAGTAAAGTAGGAGAATGAGTTCCTACAGTGTGAGGGCAGCCACCACGTAAGACAGTGGCCAAAAAGACAAAATAGCATACTTCTACTTCCATCATTCAGCACAAAGTTAGTTCCAAAATAACTCTAAAAGTGAACTGCTAGGAGGATTTATTTCCCAAAAGTCGCAACAATATAGTAAAGTGTTTCACTTATTAGGTTACATTATCTTCTATTCATCTAAGCCTGGTAACAGATAACTGAATGAAAAAATTACACATGATTTTAGAATGTAGCTACAAATAAAAGAATATAATATGGCCTGAAATGAGATAAAGTTTGATACAGGGACAAGCCAGACTGTTTCTATACAATTTCAGAGACAGAGCAGATGGACACAGATGCATCGTCTTCTCTGTAGGCAGAGGTAAAGGTCAGGATCTCACAGCTCATACTTGTTTGAGACTAAATTCCTAAGGCTGCTTCTGGAGCCAATAAGGGTGCATGATTACTAATAGGTCCACTAACTGACTTAGCACCGTCCTAATCCCAGCAGCCTAAATATAATATAAAGGGAGCAGAAAGATGCTGTTAAGGTCCCTTATTGCTTTGCTACCTTCTGCCAGCCATAAGGTGTTCTCTACCATGCCACCCTGCCTTGGAGCCAGTTGATGATGGACTGAAATCTCTACAGTGAGCTAAATAAATCTTTCCTTTCTTAACTTTGGGTGTCAGTTACTTTGTCTCAGCAAAAAGAAAAGTTTACTAAAGTAAACAGATACAGCATAAGGACTGAATGTCTGATGTTCCTTCTACCATGTTATGACTAATACTGCATACGTATTTTTCCACCCAAGAAGCAGAGATGATCTCTTTTGAAATTATGGTAAAGTTTTAAGCTGTCAACAGTGCTGAAAATAGCAGATGTGATTTTTAGAATCTAGAGGTAACTTTCACTTTGCTTAAAACTTACAGAGGAAACAAAAAGGTTTTCTTATAGTAAGTAATAAGGGGCAAATTACTGTATATTTAAGTAAAGCTATTTTGACTCACTGTAACATCTTCCAAGTATTCTGAAATAATACAAATTACAACACACTGTTATGATTCCCACTAAGAAGTAAAAAGGCTGATTTGTAACAAGATTATTTAGCATCAGTAAGAATAGGTGTTTTATTATACAGTTCAAAGATACCTAGTACAGAAAACTTAAGAGAATTTTCAGATGTCTTATCAACGTTACATCATTTAGCTATATAAACAACATGTAAATATGATTCATTAAAGGACCAGTACAGCAAACTCTAGAGAAATACCTGAGGAACAGCAAAATGTTCACAATCGAAGAGAAATGTTTCTCTTTTTTCTCTTTTAGTGATATGTTCCAGGCACCACAGTAATGATGTTACTAGATCTTGTAAACTGTGATAAAGAAGCAGAATTGAAGCCACAAGACAAAGTGGTTGCTTTCTTATAACCAAATGGAGCTGAGTTAAATAGGCTGGATAATGCATAAGCAACACGAGACAGTGGATTCACCATGTAAATTTCACTGCCTAGCTCGGGTTATCGGTTTGCGTCTCCACTTTAGTGTGGTTTCTTACAAATATACTAAACTGATATAACCTCGCTATTCCTTTAAATGAACTATACACGGGGGACATGCTAACAGAGAAAGAAGACAAGACAAACCAAGAAAATCCAATGTTTTCTCAATTCCAATTTAATAATTTTTTAAAGCACGTATTATTTTTATGTTTGAAGATACTTCAAACAGCCTAATAAATCTTTCATAGTTCACACATAAGACTTTAACATAAAATCAAAATAACTGTATTAGTCCAACATGACTAAGCTGAAGAAATCAGTTGGGAAACTTGTGCTTGGTGAACACAGACTAATAGCCAACTAGTATACTTCAGCATGTCACCAGCTTTGAAAGTCTGTAGCACCTTAATCAATAAAAAGCAACTGTGAACATTAAATTTTATGTATTAATTTTTATCCATTAGAAGCCAGTTTTCAAAGCACTTGGTAATTATTATCTCATTTGTTTTTGGGGTTTTTTTGTCATTTTGAAACAGGGTTACACTATGTAGTTCAGGCTGGACTTGAACTCACTGTGCAGCACAGGGTGGCCTCGAACTTGCAGCGATCCTCCTGCCTCAGCCTCCTGAGTGCTGGGATTACAGGCATATGCTATCATCCCAGCCTGACTTACTCCACGGTATCATTGAAGTACAGTCGCATGTTGCTTAACAGCAGGGAAACATTCTGAGAAATGCATTCTGAGGCTATTTCACCCTTGGGTTAACATCACAGCATGTACGTACACAAACGAGATGGTATAAGCCAGTCATCCCACACAGCCTCCCAAGGCAAACAAGAGACACGGTAAACGCAAGAACTGATGCTGCCAGTGGCACACAGCATGCTGTTCTACAGTAAGCTTGTTTGGCTTTTTCAGGGCTGGCGACTGAACCAAGAACTCTTCAGAAAGTGGCAAAACAACGGGGCAGGAGTGTCTGCAGCAAGGGGGATGAACGGCAACGTGCCTTACTATAATATGTTTTTAACTTAAATACTGTGTACACTGTATGTGTTGATCATCCCTTGTATTTTATCGGCCGTATAAATAAAAAACAGCACCAAAACAGGACCCTCTCCTCCCACACACACACACACCCTTTCATCTGTTTGGATTCAGTAAACAAGCCTACAATTTCTATAGCATCAAATGGTGACTTTTATCTACTGAATTTTAAAATGTGGCCAGACATGAAAACAAAGCCTGCTAGGTTGCTAAACACAGCTCTGATATATTTGTTTTTTTTTAATTTTAAGAAGAAATAACAACAAAAACAATGATACAAAATTTCAAAACAATAGATTAACACTGGCTAATACATTGCATATTGTTATAGTCAAAAGTAGTTGCTCAGATTAAAAGATACAGGCATAAAAATTAATCAAACAATATAAACACAAACCGTTTCAATGAACAGAAATTATCTTAAGTATCCCATCCCAATTGTTCTTTCCTTTTGAGCAGTTTCTTCCCATTTCACAATATCTATTGTACATTCTGGATCAATATTACTCTTTCAGTTTCCTACACTAGGGACACAATATGATGTTTACACATGCAAGTCAGATTTCTTTAATTTATGAGTATGTTCTGAAGTTGCATCCACTTACCTATAAAAGCCTTCTTTATAACTGAGTAGTACTCCACTGTATAAAAAGACCAGATCTTTTTTATGCATTCCTCGGTTTATGGGTATTTGGATTGTTTCCAAGATTTAGACATTACAAACTGTGCTGCTATAAACATGGGTTCACATATATCACTGTCCTATGTTTTTAATTCTTCTGGGAAAACTCAAAAGGGGAACAGTTGGGTCAAATGGGACCTCTAATCCAAGTTTTTTGAGGAGTCTCCACACTGATTTCCACAGTGGCTGTACCTGTGTACACTCCCACCCACAGTAGAGAAGCGTTCCTTTTCCCCACTGCCTCTCCAGCATTTGTTATTGATTTCTTGACGATAGCCATTCCTTCTGGGGTGAGATGGAATCTCAGTGTTGTTTTAATTTGCATATCTGAAATTACCAATGATGTCGAACATTTTTTCATATATTTACTTGCCATTTGTATTTCTTCATCTGAGAACTGCGTATTCATCTCAGATGCCCACTTTTGGATTGGGTCTTTGATTTTGAGGGGCCTAATTTTTTCATTTATATGTTCTAGATATAGGTCCTTTGTCTAAGGGATAATTGTCTAAAATTTTTTCCCAATCTGTGAGTTGTCTTTTTACTCTGTTGGTGATTTCTTTTGATGTGTAAAAACTTTTGAAGGAGATCCCAGTTGTTGATTCTTTGAAGTATTTCCCATGCCATTTGGTTTTTTTGTTTATGAACTCTCTGCCTACCCTTACGTCTTCAATATTTCTGCCTACTTTCTTTGCCAGTAGATTTAGTGTTTCTATTTTAATATTTAGACCTTTGGTCCATTCTGACTTGAGTTTAGTGCATGATGACAGGCAGAGGTCCAGTTTTAGTGGCGTATGGAAAGCCAGTTTTTCCAACATCATTTCCTAAAGTGGCCATCTTTCTTCTAGTGAACACGTTTGGCTGCTATGTCAAAGATAAAGTGGCTGAGTGTGTTTACAGTTGTGTCTGCATCTTCTAATCTGTTCTTTTTTTGCCAGTACATGATTTTTATCACAATAGCTTTTTAGTATAATTTCAAATCAAGGATTGTGATGCATCCTGCCTTGCCTTTGTTGCCCAGGATTGCCTTTGCTTTTCTAGGTCTCTTCTGGTTTCAAATGAATTTTAGGAATGTTTTCTTTAGATCTGTGAGGTATACCAGTACTGTTTTGATCAAGATTACATAAATCTGCATAACAGTTTTGGAAGTGTGGACATTTTCACTATGTTGGTTCTTCCTATTGATGGATGTACAGGGGTCAGCTTTGCACTTTCTAACAAGATCTACGATCCCCTTTCTCAGAGTGCTGTAATTTTCACTGTATAGATCTTTTACTGCCTTTGTTAGATTGATTCCTAAGTATTTCATTTTTTGCATGCTGTTGTGAAGGGTATGGTTTCCCTAATTTCCCTCTCAGTGAGTATGTTGTTTGTGTACAGGAATGCTATTGATTTTTGAGTGCTGACTTTGTACCCAGCTATGCTACTGAATTTGGTTATTAAATCTAGAAGTCTTCGGGTAGAGTTTTTGGGTTCTTCTACATACAGTATCATGCCACCTGCAAAAATTGATAATTTATCTTCTTCCTTTCCTACTCTTACTCCTTTTATTTCTCTCTCACATCTCATTGTTCTAGCTAGTGTTTCCAGAACTGTGTTGAACAGCAGAGGTGACAGTGGACACCCTTGTCTTGTTCCTGATTTCAGATTGGAAAGCTTTCAGTTTTTGACCACTTAGTATGATATTGGCTGTTTTGTGCTGAACTTCATCCCTATCGACCACATAGAAGGTTCTATTGTATTTAATTATGCTAATAGCTCCCCCTTTATTTGTATTTCTATGCTGCATCACATTCAGAAACTTCTGGAGAAAAAGTTCGATTGCTTATTTTCCTTGAATAGTTTATATGAATGCATAGTCATGCAAAACACCTCTCCTCATGAAACACACCCACGCATACACATATACACATGCATACACACATATACCAGTAAGGGAACGTGGAGTATCATTACTATATAATACTTCAGGTTACCCCATCACTATGGAAAGTTCCTATGCTGGCTATATTTTTTGGTTATTATGTCATGCAGTACCTACTAGAAATTATTTTCCACATTGCTTTACAAAGAAATGCTGTTCCCAAAGTAAGAACTCTTGCATTAATTCAAACTGAGTCATTTAAGTGGAGATCTACTAACGAATACTTGGGAAAACTATGCAAATCTAAGCACAGCACTCTAATACCATGGATCACAAATGAACTAGCCACTTCCTGTGTACATTAATTTTCTTTAAAATTTAAATGCCGCCTCTGTTATCTTCTACAGCATACAAATGACTATGACCATAATGAAAAACAATAAAAGTATAGAAATATTTTGATACCCAGCTCTAAAGAGTAATTTGTTGAATTCCAGTAATCCCCAAATCAACTTGTTTTCCAAAGAAATAAAAGCACTGTTGTCACTTGAGAAACTCAAGTGGAAGCAGATGAGAGTCCTTTCACCAAACACCTACACTCAGTGATTTATATAAATGCAGAAGAATTTGTTTTCTCTTACAATGCCCAATATTCCTCTTCACACAATCTGCTGCCTGGGACTTGTACTCCTATTCACAGTTTGGGTCTGTGTTTCTGAGCTGTACTAAACCCAGACCAGGCAACATGCTGTGACGAAAAGACCTCTTTATCCTTATATCTCTCTGCCTTATGCCCACTATTCTTGATAGCGAGGTCTTCAAAAGTCACGATTAAATTCCACGGGAATGCACACAGAATTGCATATAAATGTATAATGAACTTTCAAATTTCAACCCGTGTAAGTTCAGAGGATCATTATCGGCTCTCTCCTTCTGTTGTACAAACAGCATGTCCCATAAATCTGAAAAATTAAGCTGCTCAACCCACAGACACGGGCTGGTGACTCCTACATTGAGGCGACACAATGTGCAGAGGACACTTGCCTCAATCCCCCTGAGGAACAAATGCACTGAAATGCGGCTCTCGGCTGAGCTTTCCTTCACATGGAAACAAGTGATCTCACAGCCATGGTGTGGGCTGCTGCTCAACGTCATTCTGTCCCACTGGGGCTTGAACAAAGCAGAGTAACAGAAAGGAGCTTCGTGTGTCTTCGCTTCACTTTCTGCTATACAACACTGACAGTGTCTTGGTTGTCCATTAAGCTTGTTTCCCTTAAAGAAATAGCCTGTGAAGTATTATACTGGACACTGAAGGGAAAAAGAAGGAAATAAGAGGGATAGGTTTTTTAAAATGCCTAATTTTGAAAATTTCATCTAGTGACACAAAGAATTCATGAATGGTAAAGCACATACAGAGAAACAGTTCAACAAAGATGATCAGAATTTAACACAAAGAGGGGCTGACACACGGGCAGGACAAGGCGGGACTGGGGCTCCTCTCCCTGGTTCTAAATGGATTAAAACAGCTCCATCTTGAGAACTCCAAGAGTTTGTGTGCCTTGGCTATTTTCACTCATCTACTAAAGAGACACATCGAGGAATTTAAATATTCGGAAACTATGAGCCTGCTCGGCAGGGAATAATTATCAAATTTCCTGGAACCCTTACAATTTTTGGTTTTGTGAGCCTTTCACTGTGTTTCTCACATAACAGCAGAATGTATTTACTGCTGGTTTTGTTTAATTTAATTTAAATTAAATAGTCTTGAATTCATAGTTCAGAATTTGTGGCTTACTTTTTGAAAAATTTATTTTCTAACCATATTAACAATTATCACTTACTGGGTACTTACTGTGTTCTAGGTACTGTTTCACATATATTATTATTGCTTTATAGTTTTTATTTCTCTTAAGTCCTAACAACATATGAAAACAGACTTGGTTCCATTTTAGAAATATTGGAACCATGGCTCAGAGGAGTAAAGCAATTTGCTTAATGAAACCTGTACTACCAGACAGTAGTAAAACTGTTTGTGTTCACACTTAAGTAACTCTAAAGCACTTGCTCTGAACATTTTAATCCTAAAACACATTAATGTTACATACCTGAAATTTTAAATATCATCATCTGACAACATTTTCAAAATATGATTATTTGTCCTATTTCTAAGATCAAAAAGTAAACATCTTAGTCACTTTTTTCTAGATCATACTAACTGATCTGAAATACGTATTGGATATGGCATGATAACTGCACCAACAATTGTCTGATAGTACGCTAAGATTTACTTTATGAAAGTAGAAAGTTAAGTCAACCTTGCCGAGAGAAATACGTGCACTATTTCACAACATTCTATACTGTCATGAAATTTGATATTCTGAGAGTGTATTAAGCAACTACTGTGATTACAGACTGAAATACAGTTATGGTGGCATACCTAGTTCTTAATTATTACACAGAATATTAAAAAAAAAACCTCAATTCTTTAATTTTAATCATGCAATTAACTGAATTACTGAAAGTGTACTGAATGGCACAGTATATTCCCCCTGACTAAATTGCCATTTAATAGGCATAAGGCTGACAAGAACCATTACAGTCTGTCTAGGACACACTAGAAAGTCACTTAATGCTTGTTTGTCTCAATCCCCAGAAAAGAATCCATCTTTCCATTGTTAAGTGCCCAGGTATCTTACAACACTTACAATCAGAAAAATTATCTTAAAGTAGCAAAACAATACTGTTTATATGTAAGAACCAAGAGAAAGGCAGCACAGTATAAAGAGCTGTGATAGACAACACTGTTAACAGTGGGTGGGAAAACACAATCAACTTCATGAATACTAAAAGGAAACTAAAGACACTTGCTAAAGAGTTGAGCACGAAATGTAAAAATCATTTCCTGCTCTGTGATACTGTCGAGCATCTAACCAAAGAATTGAAGCAACGCCATTTGGCTTTTACTATAAACCCATATAAAACAACAGAATATTAAAAGGGCTTATACACAGCTCTTTCCCATTAGTTAACTTTGATTCCTGACATTTTCCCAGATGAGAGTTTCTATTGCCTCTTTTAAAGATGTCGCCATGGCTCACCCCTGCCATGATGAGTTAACGGACTAAAAAGATGGTTTCTCATGCACACACAATTCATTTCCACATCTACACGAAAATGATGGGCAAGAATAACTAAATGAAGTTACCGAAGAGTCAGAACTGAGATGAAAACTGAAAGCTGATTAATTCACCTAAGAATCCATGAGCAGCATATGAACTTTAATGTACAAATTTTTCTCAATTATACTTGTACTTCTACAAATCTGTGCTCAAATTCTATTCTCAAAAAAGTCTGAGTAATGAACAGAGTAAGGAAAAGAAGCATTCAGAGAGAAAGGAAGATACTCAGTACAAATGACATCTAGGCTTAGGAACTCTTTATCAGTGCCCTGGCTTCAAGCATAATCCATCATATTTATTTAATTTTATAACATAGGTTTTTTAATTAACCCATTACCTTTAAAAGTAAATTAGAAAATGATGTTCTCCAAAATGTTATGTACAATATGTAGGCTTCTTCCATGTACTGGAAGAAGCACCTGACAGAAGTACTGAAATAAGTACCCTTATTTTCTTTCACATTAAGTGCACAAATGAGCACGTATTAACTAGCAATGATTTTTCGGCAAATACCAAAAGCTACCTCAAGCAAAGTACCTGCATGTGTCTGGTGATGTGCCAGACACAACACAGGAGACAGTGCCCGGCTCCTCACACGAACCTGCACAAGAGAGTTGACTATTCCCACACGAATGGGATGTGGGACAGCCCTTGGATAGGGCAAGGACCCTGCTCCAGACCGTAAGATGAACAGTCGCGTCTAGCAGACCCTAACAGTCATTACTTTGCTCAGTCATCACTAATCAACCTCACCCTTAATTAGGTGAAACGGCAACCTACACTTTAGAAAGAACTCTTCACCTTCACAAAAACCACATATTACAGTATTTCCTTCCTTTGAGTAGAAAAGCAGATGGGAAGCTTTCCAGAGGGCCAAGGTAGAAGGAAGAGCCTACCTGTGGCCTTCAGCTTCAGACCCAGGCCCTCTCCGACATAGAGGCCTTGCCGGTACTGCAGAGCTGAAAGGACAGGTCTGCAGCGAAGTCCCCAGGTGGACACAGGCCCCCAGTAACTGTGACTGCTGTCTCTCTTCAGATTCGTTTGGTTTTGGTACTGGGAATCAAACTCACAGCTGCGCACTGGCCACACGCTGTACTGCTGAGCTACATCCGCAGCCCTAGTCTTCACGTTTAATCATGTGCTCACAGCTGTCATTCCCTGGGCATGGCTGTAAGCACAGAAGTGAATATACACTTTCCTTTGCTGGAAAAAACCCTGAAATAGAAAATCCATAGTTACTCTTCCTAAATTTGTGCTATCACAATTTCTACGGTGGTATTTCATTTGCAAATACTGAAACACTAGGGCATGTAGTGAGCAAGTAACACGGAAAAGCTGGTTTAAGGAATAAACAGTGTTGTCTTTAGAAAACATTAACACAGAGGGCGGCAAACTTGCAGTCCTGCACATGGTCCCCACCTCAGGAGAGGGAATACAATCTCAGACACGTAACAAAGCAAGAAAACTGACAAAGAACAACTGGTCAGCACCCTTACAGCAACGAAACCAAGTTACTCACTACATGTGGGTCACATCCTAACAAACCACATTTCCGGTCCCAGACAAACATGCCCGCCTACCTACGCACTTATAGAAACAGACAGCAGCAAAGGGCATTTTGCTTTCCTTCACAGTGCAGAATAAAGTATTTCATGTCCTTTTAAATAGATGGCAGCATATTTGACAGCTTTTCCTACCATGCAGAAGGAAAAGCTTTTAAGACTCCAAAAAGAATTCTTCACTTTAAGAAATTCAAACATAAAATTTGAAGCACCAAACATTCGGTTTCACACATCTTTTCAAATTAAATTCACGAACTTCTCTAAATAATTTACACATTGTTTTTTGCAAGAACAATTAGAGAAACGCAGCTGATGCTGCTTCTGTGGTGTTCCAGTAAGGTCGGGTGAATAATGCGCCCCCCCCCACTTCCAGGCTGAGGAGTAGAGCTCCTGTTTCCTAACAACCATTACCACATTTCTAAGGCTTAGCTTGTGTGCTTGGTCAAATTAAGCAATGGATGGTCTGTTTTGAAAATCTAAGTGGTAGTGAGTACTTCTGTGCAAGGCACATTTCTAAGTACCTTCCTTGTATTAACTTCACTTAATATTCAAAACAAAGCTTTAAGACAGACACTGCTAGGGTCCTCGTTTCACAGATGAGGACACTGGAGCAGGGGCAGGCTAGACAGTGCGCCAAAGTGAGGTTACAGCTGGTGCTCTTGGTAGAGCAGAAATTTGAGCCCAAGCGATTGGATTTATAAGCACTCAGTTGTTCTGAAAAAACTAGTTCCAGATAAAACTGCCCAGTCTTTCCTAAATTTGTTCAGAAAGCAAAAGAGAGGAAAAGAGATCGTGCTACAACACCCTATCTCCTGCCCTTTGACTGCTGAAAGCTATCCAAGAGGGACCTGTTCTGAACACTACACTGCCACTGCACCTGAGATGGCTGTAAGCGATACCAAACACTCGAGTTTCACAGCCAGGTATACGAGGCACAAGGTTTGTGACTTTAGGCAATTCATGCAGTTGGGTTGCCATTCAATCCCAATCTATAAAGTAAGATTCAGAAATATTTTTCTCCTCATAAATTATATCTCTGGGCCAACCAAATACCCAATATAATTCAGGAATGTTCTTTACAGATGAATTCTACCTAATAAATTTAGAAGAAAGATCATGGTTTGGGAATGACCATTTAAAGGACAAACCATTAGAAGAAGAGTTGAGGAGTTATAAGGGAAGGTTTAGACGACGCCTCCTGGTGAGTGACAGAACAAAGAACGAAGTACAATTCACCTATGAAGGTTCTTGACAAAAAGGCTGGAGCTCAGTCTGAGAGCCAGGTCCATTGAAGGAAAAGCAGAAAATAAAGCAACAAACTAAATGACACTGGGAGAAAGTAAACAAATCCAGAATGTGAAACATTTTATAGACCAACTTCCTCATGTCTTCAACAAGTTAATGAAATGAAAAGCAAAAACAATAAAAGAGGAGGTAAAGGATGTCTGAAAGATTTGCCAGACAACAGCCAACTATAACACGGCCCCCATGGAGATCTTGGTTCAAACAAACCAGATGTAAAAATAAACAAAGACAAACAAAAAGAAAACATGTTAAAGGGTACTGGGAAAATAAATTTATGGTGTGGGTATCAGACGTTACCAAAAAAAGTATGTAATGTTGTCAAGTGGCAAGATATTATGATTGTACAAGAAAATGCATGTATTTTTTAAAGGGCATACAATTATATGTGTCAACTTGCCTGGGTCACAAGGTGACCAGGATCTGACTAGATGTTACTCTTGGGTATGTCTGGGACTTTCTGGATGAGACAGTATTTGAATGACTGGGCTGTCTGGATGTGGGTGTGCATCAGTCTATGGAGAGCCTGGATAGAACAAAACGAAGGGAGGATGAGCTCTTTCTGCCTGGGTGCTTGGGGCTGGAAGACAGTCTCCTCCTGCTCTCACAGAGGGCTATACCACTACCACCCTGGCTCTCAGGCCTTGTGGCTCAGACCACACGGCACCAGTGTTCCTGAGTCTGCACATTGCCAACAGCAGAGCATGGGACTTCTCAGCCTGTCACCACACGGGGCAATTCCTGAGAGAGAGAGAGAGAGAGAGAGAGAGAGAGAGA